>QBDW01005118.1:0-52993 GCA_003261595.1 Maconellicoccus hirsutus
ACTGTGTGTTCAGTCGAATTTCGATCTCGAAATTTTCTCAGCCATGGTATGTTTTTGAGGTGATATTCGTGATCAGCGAGGTCGATTTAGTAAAATGAGACTAATTTCGCGAAAATCCGCCGGGAAGAAAGTCATTAATGACTGATAAAATTCCAAAATTTATGACTCACGTTGGTTAAGTTGTATATAACGTCGTTTGAAGGCGCAAGGTCAAAATTGTATTTTTTTTGTTTTTTCTTATTCTTTGGTAGATGGCGCCAGCATTATGGAATTTTCATTTTTTTTTGATATTTTACGATTTTCATTGAATTTTATTATTTTTAATATTTTACTATTGTTAATGAACTTTTAGATGCGATATATCTGTAGTTATGTTTTCGATGACGTAGAATTCATTCTCGCAGTTGTTTTACCTGTAACATATGTTTTAAGGAGGAAAGTTGTATTTTCACGTGCGAAAAGTGTTTGTTCCAGGTTTTTCCGCATGTGGAATCCATGTTCGTGATTGTTTTCATCGTTTAACGCAAAAATTACATCGATTTTTCGTACTTTTTAGTACTTACCTTGCATGTAGTCATGACATGAATACTTAAATAATGTAATAAAATGAGATTTCGAAATGGAACGTTCATTTTATTTGTTCTATACATAATACTTATATCTACTTATTCGGTACCTAATCTTCGTTAGAATAAAGAAACTCTGTAAATGTGACGAAAAATAATAAAAAATCACCAAATATTTAATGTTTTAAAAATACTCACTTGCCTTACCAACTTTCCGAAACATTAGCATCACAAATGTAAAAAATCCCGAGATAGATGATCATGCGGAATTCATTAAAAAAAACCTCGCGTCCGACATTAAATCAGATCAACACTCGTACATACGCAAGCACGCTTACGCAATCATATCACAAAATCCAACCAAGCCCACCCGACGGCGGCTCAACACCGGCTGACAAGAGAAGCTCACCGAACACGAGAGAAACCTAAATTCTTCAGTGTACGCATAAACAGGTTATACAACATAGGAATGATCATTTATCAAAGGTATCAAAACATAATCACGTAAAGAAAATTCCATTGCATTGCGAGGGTGGTTTATCACAAAAATTTATAACAATCTATCCCGACCAGTGTATACTTGCTCCCGATAATTTTTCATTGTCCATAGGTCAAACAAATCACCAGAAATTTTGGGCGCTAGAAGGACTCTAAAAAGGTGAGTGAAGGGTCAAATTATTGGTAACCAGCCTCGTGGAATCGAATGCCGCCGTCACTTTCGCTCCGCAGTGTTCTTGTGTTCAACTCTTCAACCCGTTATGTATTTCGTTGAGAAATAAAACACCTCGCGATTTGAGACATATGTATAATAAAAACAAATCGTGGTAACTATGCAAAAATTAATTTTTATGACGTATTGATAAAATGAATCGTAATAATTTTACTGGTTTTACAATTCAATCATAATTAGGGAATGACCCACGAAACAAAGGTGAACAATAAACAAATACAAATTACAGAAAACTTTATCCGTTACAGAGCATTAAAAAAATCACGACAAAAACAATCTAATTATAAATCAACAAATAAATACCAGTCTTGATATAATTTTTAATAAAAATGTTGAAAAAAATAAACCAACGAATTCGCATTTACGACAAATTTAAAATCAAAGAAGAGGAAGCTGCTGATATGTAGTATATAAAATATACTTACATACAAATGATGACGTTCTTTTTTTACCGACAGTCAAATGATAATGCCGTTTCGACGCTAAACCTTAGAAAGAACGATATCTCATAAATCGTCGCAAGTCGCGTCATTCAGTCATCAATCAAAATCGGCTTCGGCTAACGTTTGTAAAACGAAGTTACCGCAACACCACGTCGGAGTCCGTGCTCTTCTCGTATGTCCGCGGTATCCGTCAATACGCAGGAATTCGGTCGGCGTGCATATATCACGCAAACGTGATAAATCCACTACGTATAAAATACAAATAAAACGTTGACATTAAACCTCCTCTTCGTTAACTTAATTTCATATCATAGCATATAGCGTTACACAGGAAAAAAGTGCGTAAATGTACGAGCGTTAGTTTTGTTTTTCAAATATCGACACCGGAATCTGGGTACGTGACGATGGATAAAAATAACAGTTACAATTCTATACAAAAAAGAAAATAAATTCAACAAAAATTACGTGTCTTCGAGTACGACGCCGCGACGGTGTGGGGTTACTCAGCGACCAGCGTTAGAAGCTATCACACGTGTTAGATAGTTTCACATTCATCATCTAGCGATTCCTCGACAAGCATTCGCCGACTCACCTGAGTTGATGGTATACCTTAATTTGGCGCTGGTACAATACCCTTCGATAACTTGCAGAATTTGCGCGTCTTCGGTAAAACTTCTTTCACCTGTATCATTTCATTTATAGTAAATCATACTGAACACGTAGTCTATGTAATATTTATAAATACTCACAAAGCTTACTGCTGTTGCGTTGCGATTTAACGCCGTTTAAAAAATAACAATGCATCGGAGGCGAAGGACGTAACTTAGTGATATTCCAAGGATGAAGACTGGTCGACGGAATCTATAAAAGTAAGCGAATAAAAAAAAAAAATAGTGTAAAACCTTCGTTAAATTTACCAATACATGAAATAATTACGGGAAATAAAATTATTTTCAAAAGCCGTATAAATGCAAAAATGGAATGTTGTTAGTAATATATTCGATGATGCTTTCTTAAATGATTTACCGCAGCATTCATCAAACAAAATGAATAAGTAACATGATGATGATGTCATGAAAAGAGCGCATGTGCATCGCATCAGCTTTATGAAAAACAAAGCGAGTAATTTTCCGTAAATTAGTCCGTACACGAAGCTGCTCCATTTCTCAACAAAGACACCAGTTCTTTTAATTCTAATTGCGCAAAACTTCATAGTGTACGCGTGTTTCCTGAAATAGTCGATGCAATGTTAGCCTATCTTCTCCACAAAGTCCAGTTAAAAAACAAAGAAATCGTAATTAATCAAGGGCGAAAGTTTGTGAACGTTTGAATTTAAAACATGAAAAAATTTCTGCCGAAAGGCATTTCTAAATTCTTCGTTTATACGAAACATAAAGAAAACAACAAACGGAAAAAATCGACATTATGAATTCACTTCGCACATCAATACTTCGCGCTGCATCTCATCTCATCAAGTCAGACTGCAACATATAACAGGAGCAGATTTGGAATAAAAAACAATTGAAAGAGGCAGGGTAATTTCAACGGATCGTTCGACTCTCATCGTTTTCACAAATCGTAATTTTATGAAATCGTTCAAATGAAACGAACAACTTTCATTATGAAAACTACTAGAATACGGCGCCAGACTAAAAATCGCGATAAGCGCAACGCAAAAGCTCGCAAATCCGTATCGCAGAAGGTTTTCGAACATGGGTTAAAAAGGCGTCAACGCAAAATAGAACATCATTAGTACGTAAACTCGATGAATTATTAATGGACGCGTGAAAAAAAAAAAAAAAATACGGCATATAGAACACACGCGTACACAAGTTCATCTTGCCTGTTTTGGAATTGAACCTAGAACTGGTGGTAGTCTTGAGGGCATTAGCCGGTATTTTAGTTTTAAGCCACCAATGAGCGTACATGGCTGACTTGAAGGTAGCCGCTTCTTGGAGCTGTTCTGTGGTCTCAAGGGTACGCTGAGACTTGTACATTTTGTCGTCGCCGCTACTCATATACGGCGTCGTATCGAACGGCGACGTACAAACGCATTGCGTTTCAAAATTACTGGATCCGTCCGATTCGGCGTTCGCGCCCGGTATCGGCGTATTCAACAGAGGAGACGTGATATCGGCCAGTCCGGAATCTGAAGATCTACCGCTAGCCTCGCGTCTTTCTTCGATACGCGTACCCGTTCCATCGTCGTATTGCGATTCTATCGGACTAGATATATTGTACGACGAAAGGTATTTCTTTTGACGAGACGCCGCCGGCCTTGTCACAGCCTCTTCCGAGCTGGAGGTGGAAACGTATCTTCTACTCGGCTTATATTTTAAATCACGCGTCGACCACTCATTCGGCGGCGCGTTCGTTACGTTGATGGAGAACGATTTAAATCCGGTATTCATGCTAGCGCACTGTAAATCGTAATCGGCGTTGCTATCTCGCCCCATGATCGGTTCGCTTTGTCTAATATCACGTTGGAAATTTTCGCCGCGAGATAGTTCGTATTTCATCTGCGTATCGTCGTCCATCTTCGAGATATCTTCGCACGCGAAATTAGGCGCGCATCTCAATTCGGTACCGTACCGCATGCTTCCTTTTTCGCTATCCATCGTTATCGTCGTCCTGAATACAAGCGGTTTTTTCACGAAGTCGAACGAGCTACTAGCTTCGCTAGCCAATTCGTTGTCGCTACTGTTTATCGTGGTTTCGTCGCCGCCGCCTTCCTTCTCGTCGCAATCGTCGATTATCTCTATCACAGCTTCGTCCGCGCCCAACGACTCGCTACCGTCCGTGTTCGAGCTGAGCCACGTGTACGTCGGTTTATCGGCGAATATTACGTATTCGGCGCGATGCACAACCCCACCGACGGCCCGTCTACGAGCCACGTTAGCCGTACTGTACCGGTCCATGAAATCTTTATATAATAACTTTTTCAACACCTTTCGCGTGATTATTCTCTTACGTACGAGACGAGCGAGATACATCGTTAAGTGTATGTACGGAATGGAACTTACAGCGTGCGGCGGCGGTTTCGGCGCCGAAACCGTAACGCAGTTGGACGCGTAAAAGCCGCCTACGCTCGATTTCGCGCTCGCCGAAGCCGAGCTCGATGACGATGGCGTTTGCTTGGCCGCGTTCGTTTGCTTCGCAATTTTTTCCAGCCACGTTTGTTGGTCTTCTTTCGTCTGACAAATGGCTACGATTTCTTCGATCATCGGACCTACCAGAGGAGGCGAATTTTAATAACGACGCTTTACATAGTAGAAATTAATGTTAAAATTTTACCTTTGACTTGAAACGCGTTTTTGTACTCGTCAGTATTCTCCAATCTGGTAACTTGAATTCCAGTCAGCGGTAATTTACCCTGAAACATAATCAAATTATCAATCGATTTGTTTATTTGTTTGAATGTTACGCTAAACTACATAATTCACGTACCTCGTAAACGAAGGCGGTCATAGAATTGGAAACAGATAATATGAGCAAAGTGTTAGAGAACAAGACGAAATAGCGATCTTTAAGTTCCGGTCCAACGGCGACCGAACCGATGTACAGAATTTCTCCTAAAGTAGATAACTCGTCGCCTTCCCATCCGCGTACACCGCCGTTTAAAATTTGCAGCTCTAATTCTTTTTGGCGACGTATCGAAGAACACGACGACTGAAAACAAATATTACCCACTTGACTCGCGTATCAGCACTAGCGATGATATCCTTTTGTCGAAAACCTACAGCGATGTCTTTATAAACGCTAATGGATCTGATGACGTCTCCTCTGTCGACGTGACTTTCCTCCATGTATCGTTTCAATTCATGAAGTATACCGTTGTATTTATCCAATCTTCTGAATGGTTTACTCAAGCCAGCGATCAAAACAAGAATACCAGGCGTTGTGGCGCCGTTGTCTTCCATTATTTTACTCAAATCGTCTCTACGGAGAACAAAACAACGAAACGAATTCAAATTACAGGCTAATAATCGTGAAAGAGAAACACGGCGCGACGCTTTTTTTACCTTCTACTCGCTATATGATGCTGCATGCAAAATACAAAAACAAAGTAAGAAAAAATATCGTTGAAAACGAAAGTAAAAACTCATATACTAAAATTTTACGAATGCGCCGAAATACCAACCATTTCACCACGACAGTCAATATCAAAATGAGTCCCCTTGAAAGGCTGAAATTTCGAACCCGCTAACAAAGGTCGTTATGAAATTTCACGATCCCCATTCCCCACCTTCAAATTGAATCAAACAGAAATTTCAACAGCTACGTTGCATAACAAAGGCTATTGTTAAACCAGTCAGCTGAGCTGCAAAGTGTGCGTAGGAATTCTTTCTATAGGGATATGTCCAAAATGAGCCTAGAAATGCGCAAACAAATAAAACTTCATACCACCTCACTCTTTGGTAAAATCCATTGTTGTTCCGATAAGATAAGATAAGATAAGATAAGATAAAAAGGGTCTCCATTATTTAAAAAGGTTCATCGTTAAAGCGGCCATTCCCTTTTTTCGGATAAAATTAGCGTATGCAATCGAAGGTAATTGCAATTATCTCATTAATTAGCGGACATTTTTCAATCGAAATTGACCGACACCCTCCCTCCTCGCGAATTCTACCTCCTGTACTGTGAATTTCTTATGCATAACGGTTCAGCGGTTGCTGAGATCAAGGGTAACCCCAGCTAAAACCGAAAGAAATAATGGATTACCTGTGTTTGTCCAGTATAAGAACGGCTTTAGGATGAGAGGCGCAATATTTCTCGTGAATTTGTTTCATCTTGACAGCGGTTGTGATGAAGAGTCTACCAATTCTCTGCTGCTCAGGTGACACCGTCGACCATTCTTTCAAACCTTTCAGTAAATTCTCGTGCACGTCGACTATATCCGTGATATTACTCACCATACCGTTGTATTCTTCTCGACTTAATCTGTATATTTAAAAAATTCACAAAAAATCTGTCTCTTCGTTAAGCTCGCGTAATCATACTTACATTCCACACGAACTAATAGGAATTAAAAATTTATTAATAAGGTTTTCTAACTCGGCAACGTGAGCTTTCTCCGAGTCGATTAAATCTTTCACGATAACTCCACGATTGGCAACTTGCTGAGCCAGCAGATCGACCGATGACTTCGATAAAAGGTTCGAGCTAACGGATGGCGAATCTGCGTAAATCATTACTTTAATTACGCTCTTCGCTTCTGCTATATTTTCAATTCATTTGATTAGTCTCTACCTGTTCTAAATTCTTTGACATAATTAGAAGGAAACCATCCGGTTTTATCTTTGAGAGTTCCTTCCCACCAACCACCTTCTTCGACTTGGGTGACAGTGATAACGTCGCCTTTGTTGAAACACAGCTGCAATAACAAAATATATCTCATTTGCGAAAAGTAAAATTAATCAGCTCGTACTGCGCCCACGTGCCAAGCGCGCACAAAGAACAAAGACTACAGCGGCGACGCTTCTCGCGTTTTAAGCAATTAATACGCATATCGAAGCTAGCTAATGAAAACAAACACGAGAATATATATTAATAACGCGTATGTATATCTTACTTCGTCATTGTTCTGTCCTTTGAACGAGTAAATAGCCTGAACTACGAATGGAGGTTTCTTTTCGGCGCTCATCATTCAACTCGAAGCTGAAAAGCAAAATAATTGCATGACTAAATCAGGCACTAGAATCGTCGAATGAAGTTACATATTTAGAAAAATCACACAGCGCGAGCTCCCACCAGAAGAAATACATCGAGCACCTGAGGCACACGTTAAATATTACAAAACTTTGGTTTTTATATCGGTTATATGTTTCTAATGAAGAAGTAGATACGGAGAGAAATTCTTGGCACGTTCAACTGTACTTGAGATTTCATACATCTGGGGAAATGCCAAAGTGACACGAACGATAATATGTTGAAATTAAACTAATACTTTCTTCCTCCTTATTTGCATCGCGTTTTTTCGACGGTTTCGATCAATTCCCCAATCTAGCGGAATTCAAGATTTTCGTAAAAAAATTTACAAAAGTTAACGGGCAATTCACACGCGGTAGATTTGTCGATTTCAACAATCTACGCGGTTTTTTAACAACAAATACCATCGGTATCGTTTGATGATTCATCACCCAGTAATTTTCCAAGCTAATTAGTAGGAACATACTGCGGTTTCAGTTAATGGACAAGCCGCATAACAACAGTACCGCGATAAATGGCAGGAAATAATAGAGAAAACTTCTTGGTATAAATTAGAGTACTGGGAAAATGTTATAGAAAGAACCAATAAATCAGTTACAAATAATACCGCGAGAGAAGCTAATTCTTCATCCCGCGTGATCATTTAAACACGACTAGATTTCTAAAACGTAAATATGAAAAAGTTCAGGTAACTAAGCTGAATAAGTGTACGCTTAAAACTCTGTACAATGTTCATTAAAGTACCGCTAATGTATTCGTTTAAATACAAAAAATTAAGCGCAGTTGTACTTACATCATCAACGTACATTCCTTTTCGAACAATTACTCAGGTTGCAGTTACAACTGAACATCAATTCACGAACGTAGATTCTCGACTAAATACAATTAAATACATTCACACGTATGTTTGCAGACAACTTATGCACCGTTATTGTTACACAAAATTATTTAAGTAATAACTAATAAGGATAATAACGTTAAATAAACGAAAAAATTGAAGCTAAATTAGACAAAATTCAAAATTCGATAATAACTAATAAGAAAAGAAAAATAGACAACAAAAATATAATCTAAAAACTTAAATCAATGCTACCAATCGTAAGTTACGTTTCATGTTTCAACAGCACGACAGCACTGATCCAAAATAACGAAAGATTACCGCGCGTTATTGGCTGAATTAAAAAGTAGGTATGAAGTCCACCACTGTCATTGGTCCAAGTAAGTTGGTTCAAATTTCTCGTCGTAAATTACGGTAATTTCAAAAAATACTCATTTTTACATCGGGTAAACGTTTGTTTACGAAACTCTTATCACATTTCTTATATTTTCTTCACGATAAAAACTTGAAAAGCTCGTTATATTTTTTATTTCGATGCAACCAAAGCTTCGTTCAAGTTCGTAACGTACAATACTTTCGATTGATCCCTAGTTTTTATAAAATTTATCGAAATGGGTAAGCGTTATTATTGTGATTACTGCGATCGATCTTTCGTCGATGAATTGCAAGCTCGTAAAAAACACCTCAGCGGTACCGCTCATATTCGAAACAGAAAAATGCATTATTTGTCGTGTAGAGGTTCGTATACAGAATTATTCTTCCAATAACGCGCATGTTTTTTATAACTCTAACTGTGCCATGACAGACTTGAAGACGTTAATCGAAGAAGAATCAGCCAAAGAAGAATGTTTCAAGCATAAAAAAACAGGCCAGTGTCCCTTCGAGGAAAATTGTTACCGCAGCCATTACACCAGAGAACAATTACAGTTCTTCAAACAGCAATGTACGTTAAATTAGTACACGAGAGAAATCCTCGTCTTAATTTGCGTTATTTATCGTTCTTTACAGTGAACGAAGAAGAACGACAAAAAGAGCTTCGCGATCTATCTCAAGTCAAATCCATCGAATCGTGGCTAGAAAAACGTAAAACCGTCAATATAGGAAACAACGCCGATTCCGAAATCAGTCATACACCCTATGTTCCTTTGGAATCGAATTTCTATAATTCACTTCCACCATCGCTACGTCGATTAGATTTCACGACGCTTATCGATCCGCAAATACCAGAATGGGGTTAACATCTTCGATAAAACTTTGTGGTTTAGCATTCACGAATTTCAGCTCGTAAAAAAAAAGAATTCGAGAATTCTTTTTATATTGATTTTAATGGCGCGACGCAGATAAGAATGTATTACCGGACTGTTACGTTATGAGTCAATTAGATATTTTTACATCGAAGTAGATAACACGATTAAATGAAACGAAGAAAATCCAATTTGATCCAAGGGTCATAAAATTATTGCGAAATATTTCTAATTAATGTAAAAATATGCTGTAAAATCGTGTGATATTTATAAAAACGTTATCTGTTGTAACGAGTACAAGTTTATTTTAATCTCATGTTACCGTAAGAACTAAGAACTGTAATTTTTTATCGTGTAATTTCTCTTCTACACTAAATACTCGTTTTAACATTTTATTCGTAAATAAACGCGATCTGTTTTCACGACCAAGTCGACTATACGTGTAGTTCGTCTCCTCATCCATGTTCGTGGGCCAATTCAAATCAAACATTCCGAAATACGAGTATCAACTCGTAACGTCCTAACATTGCGAATAAAAAGGTAGCAATAAATAAAATGTAATTATCAACTTGGATAAGCGAAAGATCATAAACGTACAATCGTATAATTAAATAATGGTAAGACTTTAGAATTTAAAAAATAAACTACTTTAAAAATTAAAAGTAACAGTTTACATTTGAAAACATCCTGATGACCAAACTACATGAAAAATCCATTCTCAAACCTACTTTTTTACCCGATCGCTTTTTCGTATCATTTTTTTTGTTTTAAGCGTAAAACTTTGAAAAATACTAGTTTGGTTCAACGTTTAAAAAAAAAAAAAAGATAAAATAAAAATTTTCATAACAGTAACAAATTATTATAACATTTAATTTTCCACGTAAAATTAAAACATTTAACAAATAGGCGAAAAGTGATACGAATAAAATTTATTAAATTGTGCGAAGACAGCATAATGAGTGCTAACATGTCTCGAGATTTGAACCGAACTCGTTTATTTTTTCGGTTTCGCGTCTTTCGCAGTGACTGGATTCGTTTTGGTCGGTGTTGTTATAATTTCTGGTCCTTCTTTGCGTACCTTGTGCCCTCTGAATGAAGCTTGTATTTTGGTCGCTGCCTTATTTAAATCTGGGTCCGTCAAATCGATATCCAATTCTTCAGATTCCTTCAATGCGTAAAATCCATTTCATATTATCGCAGAACAACGAAAATTAAATAACGAAAAAGAAAGCATACTTACTTCGAAACCGACGCTGACGAGATCTCAGATTTTAAAAAAAGATTATATAAATTACTATCGCTTACCGATGATGGAATAGGTCGTATTTTACGCTCACGCTACGTAATTCCTCTCGCTATAAACGTAATCTTCGAATTTACTAAAATTTATAAAATCTTCTTAAAAATACGAGATCAATATCGTCGTCGGTTCCCTTATTTCGATCGAAATCGTTTTCTTTTCACGTTAACTTAGCAATTTAAAAATCAAAAAAAAAAGTACGCAAAAAATCTGAAAGCACAACTTAGTAGGTTTCGTGGATCACTTTTTCCTCCTTAAATTTACTCTTCATTTATAACCACCCAGAACATACGAGTACAACTGCCCTAATTCGTTCGAGGGGAGTGAAACAATCACGCTGCAGATATCGCGCCGCTGCTTCAAAAAGCAACTTAAATTATGAGGTTTTCCAGGTCACGCCTTCTCCTACCGTTGCAAATTCACATAACACAATTGCAGCTTTTCACGTAGAATACGAAACAACTTCGAATACGGTTTACATCTCTCTCTCTCTCTTATTTCCTGTTTCTGGTGATTTTATAACTCACGCATTACGTAATTAGCGTAACGCCACATAGGCGTTCGCCCATCTCAACGTAAGACAATTTTCTTTTCGAAAATTCAAAAATAAATTTCAACTATACTTCGTTGTAGGTGAAAAAAAAAACGTCGATACGCTCGTCGTCACGTCTCTAATTATCGTACCTCAAAAGGAAGCGCGTCGCTCACGCATCACGTTGCTACTGCTACTGCTCGTCTTAAAATATAATCGAAATCGCATTGAAATTCACTCCGTATTTCGAAATAATCCGATAATGAGAACATACGTGCGGCATTTCAGGCCATTCGATCGATTACGGTGACCTAGACGATATACCCACAGAATTCGTGTGAACCGCAGGTTATTTAGGATAAGAGTGGAGAAAACTTTTACGTCGTTTTTTTTTCGCTCTCGATTAAAAAATCGCAATTTCAAAATTCAAAATTCCCTCGCATTTACTACGTAACAACGAGACTGGATGGGGTTTTCGTCGAATCGCAGACTATCATGTTTTCAATTGAAAAATCCTTAATTGTTTGCTGCTACTATCTGTATCTACGAGCACACTACGTACACTAATAAAAGGCACTCGAATGACACAGAAGCTCGTCCAAGGAGAGAAGAATGAGAAGGAAAGGCCAAAATACGAAGGTATATAAGAGACGATGTTAACAAATGGCATTGCGAAATATATCGCGAAATATGGCATCATTCAGCGACAAAACGACGGAAACGCGTTATCGTAAGAGAGTCGCAAGGTCTTGATTTTTTTTTCCTGTTCTACGAGACGATGGAGTGAGCGACGAATAACGGCGCGATGGTATCGTAGTAAATGATGATACAATGTGATATATAGTTATATCTTCATAATATAATGAAAGTTCAAAAAGAGTAAGTAATTACTTAAATACTTGTATAGGGTTGTTTCCATAGTAACCGTAAGTATACTCTTACTTCGTATATTGTACATTGTACATTGTACAGTGTACACGTATTTTAACCGAGAACATTATCTAACAAATTTTCACTCGTTAACTTGGCCACCATCGCCTTCGTAAAGTAATAACCAAACAAAAAACTAATAAAACTAATTCGCTTGTAATTTCCATTTGAAAAAAAAAATTACTCCTACCGAGCGCATCGCAATTACTCAACTTCGTTCTATCGTGGTATTTGAAAAGCTCGCAGAAATTCGACCAACGCTAACAAACCCACGGGACGGAGCTACGAGGGATGGAAAAGGCCACATAAGGCTATAACAGCAAATCGGCAACGTCGAAGCGTAACTCCCAACGGAAACCGCAACCTCAGCAGTATTGTACCATCTTCGAGCAATTAAGCGTTTTTTTCCAACATTTTCCCATTTATGCAAAATTGAAAATACACCCCGCAGTTAATTTTAGTATTTCGACGTTAAGAAACTGCGATATCGACTCTTTCGTTCTTCTTGTTTCTTTAGCAAGTTCACGTGGCGTGGCACTCGAAAAAATTTTCCGCTCGCTGGCCAAATCTCGACGCGATTTTCGACGCCGCATCGCGCCGTGTCGAAATGAAAAATAATTTCCCGACGCGGCGCGGCGTCATTTACAAATAATAAACGTACAGGTGCGAGTTAGTTTACAATCGCTGGCTCGAGTGCTGTTTTTACGAGCGTCTTAGCGTTTCGATAAATTTTCGCGCATCGAGCGGTTTTTTTCCACTTTTTACACGTTACGATTATCGGCGAATATAATCGAGTTTCAAGGTTTTTTTCGTCGCAGTCGTAAAACTCGCGTAATTTTCAAAAATAAAACGAAATTTTTGCCTAAAATTGCGATAAAATTTTTAGAACAAGAAAACATTTGAAAAGTTTTCGATTGAGCGCAATTTAAAAGAGAAATACTTTTTTCATCGAAAATCTTCGCTCGAGAGAACGTCTTCACTCCCGGTTAACGGTTTATTTTCGATGAAATCACCTATCAAAAAGCTAGAATATAGGAAGAGAGGAAGGGGGAGAAGGAATCGCAAAAGTACTTATCGCAGAAAAACTGACCAAAAATAAGCGACATTTTCCACATTACACGAGTATTGATTAAAAAATCCAAAATGAAAAATAAAGGCTCCAACTCATTAATAACAATGTTACAATGATCAATCTGCCCTTGATACGGATTTTTGTTACAAAAGCAAGAATCTATAAAGACAGATGAAAAATAATTTTACAAACTATCCCCAGCTTTTGACCGCTCCCTGGGGGAGAGGCAAAACCCAAAAATGTGGCTGCTCCAAAAACCAATTTTTCGACATTTTCGCACCTCTTTTCCTAAATTTTTGAAAAAAATCAAAATTATTCGACAGTTTTTGAGGTATAGTACTCTAATTACCTAGGCCAACTTGGAAGAATTCTGTCTCCATAGAAAAGGGGGGAGGGGAGGTATTTAATAAAAACCAAAATAATGCTAACTTCACTTCGTTTTATCCGATTTTAAATTTAAAAAACGTAAAGATGTATTTTTACAACAGCTCAAATTTTAAATTTCAAAAAAATCCCCCCTCCCCCCCATGAACACTCTAGCAATTGCGATTTATGTTTTAAAAAATCTGTCATGTTGGAGTACGCAGAAGCCGCGTAACGAACACGTTAGTTTTAAAACGGTTATTTCCCGTGGGTGACTAGCTGCAGTACAATTTTGAGCTTGCCAAATTACTGTTTTTTGTTAGGTGTTTTTTATAAGTGTACGGGAGGGGGCTGGCGGCCGGGGATTGGGGCTGCAAAACGGCTCAGGGCGAAGCCTCCTAGTAACATATATTTTTTGAGTTTTTTTTTTTCAACCACTTTAACCTCCTGAAAACGTGTCTTAAAGAACAGCTTTTTCGATGGTTTCATTTCAGTCAATAAATACACACGTGGCTTGGGATGTTCGACAACTAAACGTACATCCTCATCCTGGCGGAACTTTTTCCTCATACGCCGAAGGACCCAGACCCCACTTGCCTCTTTTCTGTCCACAAATTCGTACCAAAATGAAGTGAACAAAACCTCAAACGCGAAGCAGTCGCTTACCTTCGTATCAAGACGTTTCAATTCCTTGGTTAACGCTTCTTGATCGTTACCTTTTTGATTTTTTCTCGTTAGATGTCCTCGAAACGAAGCTTGTATTTTGGTAGCTGCGTTTGTTAGTTCTGCAAAGAAAAAAAAATAAATGAATAAATAAATACGGTATTAATAGCGGAAAAAAAATGTCTCTAAATATGTTCGAAATATCCGAATTACGTCACGACGAAAAATTTCCCGTTAATCGAACTCGTATGCTTATAGACATAAGGTACCTTCGGCTTGACGCCTTCGCAACAGACGAAATTTCAACCACACACGGAGAATTCCCAAACCACGTCTGTTTTTTCATCTCGCTCAAAAAAAAGCTCAACTCGGAGCTCATTATTTATAGATAAAAACTTTCACGCATTGTTCCGAAAATCGTCGAAAAGAAAAACTTTGTGTAATACGGTTTCGACGCGGGGTTCCTAACTCCGCGTCGTCCGCACCGCCATCACAAAGGCAAACGTTTCGCTTGCGTCTACGTCAAAGAGAATAGCACGCTTTATGAATTTCGCTTGTCGTACGTGTGCCGTGTGCACCTTTAAAAGTTTACCATGTAATTGCGAAGCTCCATACAAGAATACCTCGTTTCACCGCGCCGAGCTTTATATATCGTAATTCTTTTCGTACGCTTTTTGCGTCTACTACGTCACAATCGCGTCGCTCTTTAGTTTCGTTTTTTTTCCCCCTTAAAACGAAAGACAAAAAAGCTCCGAAAGAAAATATACTTTAAGAAAAAAATACACATTTACCAACCGAAGTACCGAATAAAAATTCAATTTATATTCGCGAACGACGTTACGACGTCTTTGTTATAAGCGTATGAAAAAATAAAGAAATCGCAAACAGATTGCGTCATTTTGGAAAAAAAATGTCACCTATCGGAGACTTCTTTATGGGCGATAAATTCGACGCTTTTTCCGCCCTTACCGTAGAGCTATATTAATCAGAGATTTATTAGCCTGCGCACACCTTCGAGTATCGCCTATTACGTAACGTGAGCAGTCGTCGTGTTCTCTCAACTTGCTCTGTTCGGCTGTCTCAACGATCTCAAAGAGTATCGCGTTATTTCGCCAAAAAACCAAAGGCATCTAGATTTTGGCATCGCTACGACGAGGCGATACATTCTCGTAATAGCCGGAAAAGCGTTTAGTCCGCCAGCCAGCGTGCCGGTGTTATTTAAACGCTTAGTATTCGGCTCCGTTCTTCTCGCGTACACGTGTAATACACTAGCCGATTTGATTTTCTTTTTCTTCTTCTCCATTCCGAGGCTGCCGAATATTCCAAAATAGGCACCGGTCCAGAAAGGCCACTCAGGTCGATATATTTTTTTTCAATACTCGAAACGGTACGCAAATACGCCGCCTTATATAATACGGTCGAAGGTCGAGGAGCCCACGCAGCCGCACCACCAATGTACACTCCTCCATTGCGTCTACATTGCTTGAGAGGTTCCTCAGGAGATGCGTACTCTTCGACGTCCACATCACAACTGCCAGAACTTCTGTTCGTCTGCTTCTAGGTAACCTCCTCTGCATGGGCGGAGCTTACACGTCATGAGGTAGTTTAACCTATCGGAGCAACCTCTCGTCAGTGTTACCTTTGCCGAGAAGCGTACCGTGACTATATACAGTACTATATACATTCAAAAGAACGAACTATCGAACTTCTAGCTTCTTTCGTCCTCTTGACCCGGCGCGCATTGGTCAGCATGAAAATTAAAAATGAAACACACTTCCAGGGATCGCATTTAACAAAATAACTTCAGAATCCGCAACCCGGCCGACTCGAATGCGTAATAAATCACATACGCGTTCTTCCGAACAAACCAAATCATCGCTCAACTCGACTACTCCGTATGCTTGAAACATCCGAAATAGACGCGAACGCGGTTACGTCATCGCTGTCATTTTCAGGTGTTTTTTTGTAGAAATTTCCGTTTACCGAAATAAATTAGAATACGCGTCTTTTTCCCCACGCCCGAGCCGCCGTTCTTCGTGAATTCCTCGCTAACGGTTTCACGATTCGGTCGTTAGTGTCGTATCGTATTACATAAAAAGCAACCTGTCGTCTATCACTTTACATGGGGGCTTCATTCGCTAACACAAAGAGCACTTTGGCGATTTTCATCTATTAAATAAAATTTTCACCTTCGCGATAAAGTAAGTGCCGCTGCGTCGCAGCAAAAACACACACTCGCAACAGACATCAAGGCAACCACTCGAAAACCTCTTCGTTCGGTAGTTAAGTAGTAAGTACCCGTAGAAGTATATATACGTATCGAAGCGAAAATAAATTTATTGCCCCGTCTACACGTTCCCTTCGAATGTAGTAAATAAAGAAAAAATTATGATTTAGGTTTTCGACACTCGAGCACAACCTCGGGCGACATTTCTTTAGACTTCCTTCGTTCGTCGAGTGGTTTCTTTTACTTTTCATTATACCCCCCCCACCCTCAAAAAGGCGCTAGCAACGAATTGAAAATAATTTCAATCGTTTTCGAGTACACACTCGAATTTATACGAACATATTCCCGGGTCATTTATCAAAAAATCTCATCATTTGCCGAAAGAGTAATCGTTACGAAAATTAATAAAGTTAGCGGGCAAGGAAGGGAGAATTACCCTCGGGCCCAAAATTTCACATTATTTGCACCATCGAAATTTCTCCACGACCAAGATTTCCATTTCTCTTCTCATTCTTTCCAAAAATGAAATCTCCAGCATGCTTTGATTGGCTACGTTAGGAACTGGAAAGCCGCTAGTGGCGCTTAAAACAGTCCTCTTCTGTTTTTCAAAATTTTGAAAAATGCCCATCGATAACCATAAAAATCATAGAAAACTCACAAAAGTTTCAAAAAGCATCAAGCAAACGAGAATTGCGAAATTTTATCCACTTCGAACTTGAATCAAAATAGCGAGAAATTATCGGTTCGTCGTAGGCTGGATTTAACAATTAGTGGGGGTATCAAATGCAGATCCCCTCGATTGAGCTGTTAAAAGCAATTTTATGCTTGATTCTTGTTCTGCGTATACACCAAAACGAAGATTTTCAGCGACGGTGCCATTTTTCAGCCCTTCCCCATTTTCCGAGAATCCACCCCCAATATTTGAAACGCGTATACCGCCCCATCTATTGATTTTAGAAAAGAAAACATTTCGTTAAAATTGTTCCTTGATGTCTCCTCTACACTTTTAGTTATAGAAATTCCATTTGAAGCAATACCCCCTCCTCAAATTTGTGAAAATATTATTCGAAAAGAGGCGAAATCTGATTTTCTCACATTTTTACGAGAAATACCAAAGATACACCAAATTTTGTAATTAGAAAAGATTTACAATCAATTTTTCTTTCAAGTAAGCTGAAGCGCGTAAAACTGTCTCAAACCCCCTCCGTCTGATAGGTCCCCCTCCATATTACATTTTAAACGACGTTTTTACAAGCAAGTTTTTCAAACAAAGTTGTTTCTTACTAATTTTTCTACACTTTTCGTTGTTACAATATCTCTCTTCGAAGTGTCTCTTGTCCTTTAAACCTCAATTAAATCCATTAAATTGGAGTAGTTGTCAAACTATGAAACAAATTACGCAGCAAATTTAGTTATACGTTTTATATTCCTCTTAGGGCAGTGTTAAATTGCATAATTCGTGGTAGTATCTTTTTGGTATCCCACTCACCTCCCCCCTCCCTGACTTGGTAAGATGGGAGTCTGCCCAAACATACGAGTATGTACTTACATAGTATGTGTACCTTTCAACGGAGCGAAATCATCAAAAAAATACTCAAACGTTGGAAAGGTTATCATGAAAGGGAAGTAAGGTACGAACGAAATTCAATAAATCGTCCGCTCTGCTCGTTCTCAAACACACGCAATTTTCCACCGAGCTGATTGCCGCATCAATAAAAAATAAAATCCTCGGACGGAAAATTCTCCAGGAAGCAATATCTGGCACGTTGCGGTTAACGCGGAATGATAAATGTTTAAAAAATCATTACACCCGGAGAAACGTCCTCCCTTTCGGCGAGAATAATTTACCGCCAAAACACTAGTAAATATACCTCTCAGATTCTTCTATCGCACGTTTTCCCCGTTAGCGTCGCCGAGAAGGTAATATATTAAAATTTAACCCAAAACTTTGAAACTTTTACAACGATTCCGGGCCACTTATACGTTACTATATTATCACGCCAGACGCGTACGCCGCACCGCATTATCCGAGGAAGATTGCTTTTTATTAAGTCCGCATTTCGAAATTTCTATCTTTCGCCGAGTTTTACAAAAAAAAAAAAAGAACTTCTTCGCCGATGACCCCTCTTTTTACCAGCAATCCTCGGGCAAAAAAAAAAGAAAGAAAAAGAAAAAAATCTTCAAATCGCCAATTCTCTTCGCTGAGTTCAACCTTCAACGAAATAAATTAAAAAATTTACCCGATTATAAATCTTTTTACCATTCGTGTATTCGTCCGCGCTGAAAAAATTCTTTCTTTTTTGCTCGTCCGACCAACGTTGAAAATTAACTTTACCAAGATATCAACGCGAAACACGTCGGAAATGGAAAGCTTTTTCAAGCGTATTTTCAGACGGATTTTCCCCGCTGCAAATGAGCGAAACCTTGGAGTCTACTATTGTACCACAGAAACGCTTACTACCGCTTGTGTGGTGCACACCTCCCTCCCTTAAGATATACGATTCTTTATGGGGGGCTGATCGAACATGCCGTCAGCTCCACCATGTCACTTTAAGAAGGGTTGAAATCGACGTGAATCGCTAGTTCATCATTAGCGCAGTATAGTGTAACCATCTTTTTCAACCTCTCTTCACCCCTCCACTAGGGGTAGATTGCAGGCCGGAAATTCACAAAATTGGACGATGTGGATATCAATCGTTAGTGCTTCGTTAGTGCACCTTCGGGTACCACATTTTGTTTAGAACTCTCAGGGGAGCTAGCGACATGGTCAATTTTTCGAAATAATGGTGCTACGGACCTGAAATTGGTTTCAATCGTTAGTGCTTCGTACGTGCTCGCCATCTACACCATCTTCGAGGTTAGTGTACCCCTCACCCCTCTTGTAGCAACATCGTGGATCCGTCCAAGACTTGAAATTTCCTAAATGGGTCGATACGGGTATCAATCGTTAGAGCTCTCCGACGATACCAACGAAGCACTAACGATGGATACCCATATCGTCCAATGTTGTAAATTTTAGCTCTTAAGAGAGTCTGCAATTTACCCCTAAAGAGGGGTGGAGAGGGGTTGAAAAAAATGATTTCACCATCCTGCACTAACGATTGAGCCTAATTTGAACCAAATCGGAAGAGGTGGGGAGGGGGCGTGTTGACGGCATGCACCTAAATCAGGACTCGATATTCACTCCAAGGATTCAAGTCGGGGCTACAGCGTAATCTGACTAACGACAAAAATTAAGAACGGAAAATTCGCCTCTATCTGAATGACGTATTTTTTCATTCAACCTAAAAAACTACGCTCGTCGTAGGGTAGTTTTTCGACTCGACATTTGCATCCGAAATCGTGCGAAACGCGTAAACGGAGGTAATTCGATATTTACGAGCATTTTACGTGCTCGCGTTTAGTACAAAATAATACAAACGATTCGCGGTATCACGTTAATTTCTGCACTGTTACGATATCAACATCGGCGACCTTATTTCAGCGCGGATTTCACATTCGTGCACATTACACAATCGTTATACCGCCACATGTTATTCTAATGGGAATTACTTACACGATTCACAACTCGAAATATACATACTATGCATACGCGTATGTGCTGCATAGCCTGAATATTCGTTTAAAACCACGTCCCCTCCTGATCCACGAGAAGTCTCCTTATAAAAAGTAACCTCGTAAATTAAACAAAACTGAAGGAATTTTTCTTTCGACTACCAAAATTTTTTTGAATTTTGTCTACGCGTTATACTACAAATATACGAATATTACGATAAAAAATTCACAACTTACCTTCTAATTCCGCTTCAGATTCGGGTAAAAGATTCGTAGTGTTGTCGTCTGGCTTTCGCAAATCCATTCTAACTTTATGACCTCTATAAGCTGCTTGAATTTTAATAGCAGCCGCTGTTTCGGCTTCGTCCGATACTTTCTCGTTATTCGGTTCGGATTCTGGTACATGAAACAAAACGTAAAGCGGAAACTAGAAACGAAGCGGAAAACGTAAAATAAGAGTAAAACAGAAAAAGAAGGAAAGATGAAAAAAGAAAATAAAATAAAATATATGTATACAATATACATGTGTCGTTACAAATTCCGCTCACAAATTTCTCTATCGTTTAGCATAGTATGAATCATTTTTAAGGCCGACGACGACGTTGAAAAGGGTCTAGCAGATAAATCATTCGACGTTTCGTGGCTTATTTGTTTTCACCTCTTTAAAGAGTGCACACGTCCGCCAAATGAGCGATCGTATGCTCCGTTTTCGTGCTTCTGTGTGTGCGTACTCATTTAGCCAACCCGCTTGCGCCATCTCATTAGGCAACTTATTCGACACCAGAGTAAATAAAACGCGACGATACGCCGCCGCGCCGTTGTAGACGAACAAGTACTCGGCTTTCGCGACAATATGCATGCGACGAACGTTCCAGCTTTTGGTGCTTTAATATTCTGGCCGCAACTCGGACATTTTTCGTTCGATTTGATTCCGCATACATTCCGTATCCGCTTTAACCTTTTTAACGTTCTCCTCGCAACACGACGAATTATCGTAAACGTATATTTTTCACCCGACCTAACATCGCCTTCGGAATTTCACTACAAAACGTCGCGTCGTCTGAAAGGTGTTCATACTGCAACTCCTCCTTTTATTCTCGATCCCTGCCCGAAAGCGAATTCCGTTCAGGTTTCTCTTATCAAATTTTCAATCGTTAGCGATAAATAATTTTCGAATAAAAAAGTCCGCCGAATAAACCTATTTTAGTTCGACGAAAAAAAAAAAACAAAAAAAAAACCCGCTCATAGAAAATCGAAATCTCGGTAGAGCAGCAAATAAAACATAAAACATCGGATTGCATATACACAAATTCGCCTTTAACGCTGGACACGAGCCAGGAAATTTAAATTGTTAATAGAGTACGCCGAAAGTTGGCCATTTTATTGGAACCGGTGCACCTTTACGCTTTGTGAAACTTACGAGCACGAGAATTTAATCACGTTGCGATCAACTTCGCACGTGAAAACAACTAAAAGAACGTCTCTTTGAATTACATTACACAGCTTATTAATTTACTCTCCGGTATTAAGTATACCATCAAAGGATAACGTGAGAAGTGCATCATTAAAAATTTCTTTCCACCGGTACGGCACAGGGCTAAGGGCAGATGAGAAAGTAGAGACGACGAATGAAAAGCAAGCAGGATACCGACTTCTACTTTCCACTAGATGTGTAACGAATCGAGTAAAACTTCCCGTCTTCGAACGTAAAGACTACGCGCAATTACAGCTCGTTCTACCGTTTCGAGTTTCCCATTTCCTGGCGATTTTTTTCCCTCATTTTTACCCGTATTTGTAGTCGTAATGAAATATTCAAATTATTCGTTGCAACTTGAATTTTCACGCAACCATTGAAAGAAAAATATCAAGAAAAAGAGCTCGTTTCAATATCGAGAATCTGCTTTTTTTACAATGCGAAGCAAGGCAAAAAACAACGTACAAAAATCGACTTTTTCGACGGCTAAAAAATCGGGAAATATTTTGAAATTGTTTTTAACAAAAAATGTTATATGATCCATAACCCAAAAATCGATATATAATCGGTACTTCTTACTGTGCGGTAGCGCCTCGTTTACGGTTACGCGCGTCGCTGCGTTAGGCATGTTACTACAGACCAAACGCGGTGCCGCGTGCAACGGTGAACGAGGCGTTACCGCGTAGTGGGAAGTTTCGGCCAACGCTCGCGCGCGGTTTTTGTGATTTTTGACCACGACCTCGGGGAGGTAAAATTTTGAAAAAAATATACTACATTTAGGGGTCGAAAATACATCGGAAAAATGAGTTTTGAAAATTGTGTCAGTTGAGATAGATGCTTACAAAAAATAAATAAAGTCGAAAACGCCAGTTCAGAAGGGAAAAAATTGTAGGGGGGTTGTTTATTTTTTCATGGAAGGCCCTTGTAAGGGTTTACCATGTACCAAAATTTCAATTAATTTCGTCGACTTTAATTTTTTTAAAAATTATCATCTGATTTTCGAAAAAAAAATTATTTTTCGAAAATGGGAGGAGGGGGAGCTGAAATTTTGGTCATGAGCGTTTCTCGATGGTACCCACCTACCACCCAAATATCATCAAAATCTGGACCCTGAGGCAGATCGCTTATGCTTATCTGCCTGTAGTCTTTCCAACCATGGCTCCACCTCGCTTGAAGACAAGGTGACAGCAAAAAAAATAATCATAACGCGTATCGACGTAATATACATTCATTTTTCAGCACGCTCAAAATATTAATGCAGAGGAAAAACCTTGTGAACAATATACTAAAAAAATCGAATATCGAAGAATCGCGAACGTACGCCCGTCAAGTTGACACCGTCCACCACGTACCAGCGGAAGATTTACGCGTACGCGTCACACGAACGCTCGTTTGAAAAAAATTCGCGATGTACAAAAAAGTAACCGAATGAACCTCGATTGCTACGCTTCAAAAAACTTTTCGTTATGTTTCGAACATTTTTAAAAGCTTCTTTCGCGTTAATTCCCGCCATTCGGTTTCTTTTACGATCGAGGTCGAGCATTCGACGCCGTATTTGTACAATTCGGTCGGGCTTCCATCTGCGTATCAATATTTCACGTTAATTAATTTTTCACCCAACGTAACTTCTGCATGTATAATTATAAATAATGAATATTTAACGTGAAAAGGAACTCGACATACGTCAATTCTGAAACCTTTTTTCGGATTTTCTTTTTAATATTTCAAAAAACTACAATAAAAACTTTACCGACGACTTTTCGAACAAACGAAAAGCTAAAAATAACCATTTCCATATGAAAACTGCACCGAAATCGAACTCCATTCATATTTGACGACTTTCCATCGACAACTACATCGTTAACGACCATTTTCCTCGTACACCTTTCGAGTAGAGCCGCTAAAAGGTTTATTGATATTTCAACCAAAAGTCGTTTTTCCAACCGAACAATTCACCTTCGCTGGCGTTACATCGTATTGTGCGCTACAAATCGCCGAATATCACCGACAAATAGGTCATCAAAATTAACAAATACCTTTTCTTTCACTTCATTTCTCTATTCGACGATCGCTTATTCACATTACGTAGTACATAGCTACATAGAACGCGTTCCATGGAGTATTCGCGTTGAAAAAAAAAATCGTTCGTCCGATATTCGCACGCGCCCCAATTTTTTCTCCTCATTTCTTATCGCTTTCCTATTTATCATTTTCTCTATTCGACGACACGACGCGCCTTGTCCAATCGAATGACAGAATTTCAATTAAAATTTCAACGCGATTTGTATCTATCGTCGATGACTCTTTTTTTTCGACTTGGCCGCGAACGTCTCCGTTCTTTCGGACTCCCAAAAACGTCGCAGAAATTAAAAAAACGCCATAAGTTGGTAAAAAATCGGAGAAAAAAGCCACGAAAATTCACCAATCGTTTCTCGCGACCTCGAATCGCGTTCTTTTACGCGTCCTGTCGCCGCCACCAATTTATATTATAAAATGTTAAAACCAACAATATTTAATTAATGAAAAACGAATAGCGATTTTATGGCCAACAGTCACGTTTCCCTTTTCGCGGCTCTCTTCGACGTTTCCTACCCGATGAAAGGGTGTTTTCGAAGCCTTCGCGTAATTAATGTCTCGAGAATAATTCGCCAAAACTCGGTACAAGGTTACACCGATTTCTTTCTCGTTCCCCGCCCTTCGCTTATCCGCAGATTTTACTTTTTTTTTCGTTACTTCACAAATTAATACGTACAAGCAGAGGCGTGTTCTGGGTTTTTTCTAACCCGAACCTGGTCACTTATCGTTGCCCACGAATACGTTTTCATGTTCACCCAATTCTAACCCTAGATCATGGATGACGATTTATCATTATCATTCAAAAACTTCGCTCAACTCAACTTCAATCCCCGAAAATTCATTTAAATTACAATATATTTGCTTAAAATTGAATAAAATTTATATAAGTAGTTCAAATTTCATGAAAAATTCGTTTAAAAATTCTTAGAAATTGTCAAAATTTTGTTTAAATTGATTAAAATTACACATAATCGTCTAAATGTTGTCAAAATTGCATAGAAAATATATAAAACGTTTAAATTGATGAAAAATTTGCTTAAAATTACATAAAAATTGACAAAATAACGTTAGAATTGTTCATAGTTGTTCGATATTTGCTTAAAATTGCCAAAAATTGTAAAAAAGTTACTAAAATAGTTTAGAATTGATCAAAATTCATTCAAAGTTGCATAAAATTGCATAAAACTACTAAAAAGTTGTTGAAATAGTTTAAAATAATTATGTTCAAATTCGTTTAAAATTGATCAAAAATGCATGAAAATTGTTAAAATTTTGCTAAAACAGTATAGAATTGAACAACATTCCTTTAAAATTGCCAAAATTGCATAAAACCTACCAGAATGTTGTAAAAATAGAGTAAAATTGTTCAATATTTGCTCAAAATTGCAAAAAAATAGTTAAAATGTTGTCAAAACTGAATAAAGTTGATTAATATTTGCTCAAAATTGTATAAAAGTTGTGCAAAACGATTGAATTTATGAAAAATTTAGTTAAAATTGCAAAAAACTATCAAAATGTTATTAAAATAGATTAGAATTGATCACAATTTGTTTAGAACTGCTTAAAATTGGGCAAAAAACGTAGTTAAAATCGTAAAAAATTGTTCAATATTTTCTCAAAATTACATGAATCTGTTAAAGTGTTGTTAAAATAGTTTATAATCGAACAAAATTCTTTTTAAAATTGTTTAAAAATGCAGGAAATTGTCAAAATGCTGTTAAAAGTAGGATAAAGTTGTTCTTTTAAGCAGAGACATTAATTAACCCTATTCAAATTTTAGTAACATTTTGATAGTTTTTATGCAATTTTAAATAAATTTTGATCGATTCTAAACTATTTTAACTACACTTTGATAATAATTTGCAATTTTTACCAAAATTTTCACTAATTTAATCGTTTTGCACAAGTTTTGTACAATTTAGAGCAAATTTTGAACAACTTTGAACAGTTTCAAGATATATTTCACACTTTTAAGCCATTTTAAACAAACTTTGATCTATTCCACGTTAAAATAGTTTAAAATCGATCAAAGTTTTGTTTAAAATTGCTAAAAATTTGCCTCGTTTGTCGCGCGCCCATCAAATACATCGAACGCGAAACGCACACGTTCAATTAAATTGATGCGTTTCGCAGAATAAACCGCGCTCATCTTAAAAACATTGACAAAAAGTTACGACGCGACGTTTTGTTCGTTTTGTACACTCGTTCGTGACACGTGTTTTCACTTTCGATTATTTTCCACTTCGAATATATTTTACATGTTATTTTACGGCGAATAAAGATGACTGAATGAGAACAATGGAGGATTGGTAGATTCTCAAAGGCAAGACTAGCTCATCGGCAAACATTTTAAACGGATTTTTTCGCGAAAAATGAAGATCTTCAAGAAGAGTTGAAATCACATCCCGCCGTCTTCTACTCGTACAGTCTTTCATTACGATATCCTATCAACACCCATTCTCATCGTTCTTCATTCTAACACCAACTTTGCATTCAAATATTCCATCTCCTACTCCGCTTCATCTCGTTTTATCAAATACTCGCGCTCCAACGACGACAAAAAAACACTCTGAAAAAAGGATCGTCATCCCGAAGCCAAGATTTTAATTCTGTTTAATATTTACCTTTCGTAAACGCACAAAGATGCTTCAAAAAAAAATCCGCGACGCGGTAAAAGCTCACGAGCCGAAAAAAATTACAATTGTTCATTTCTTTCAGATCGCCTCCGGTCGTGTTTTCGCGTTTAATAAATTTCATTGCGTCGTGGCTCGAATTTACATTTCAACGTGACTCGACCGTAGACGCGGATTAACGCCGCATTTAGCGCACATAAATTTCCACTTTCGTTTCACGCGCATCCCGAAACGTCGAAAACTTTCGTTCGAGGCGCCGATTAATTTATAGTCTCGATGCACGTATTTAATTTCACGATACTCGAAGCTTAGACAAGAACTTGGAAATCTCCGCAAGTGCATAGTCGAGCCAACACACCGAAATTTTCAGCTCGTGTGACGCTCGCTTTACCTTGTTTGCCGAGCGAAAATCGCAACTTTGGCCGTTGGCGCCGAGACGTTGCTAAATTTAACGTCCTATTAACATCTAAGTTCCAGCGCCAATTTTTCTCAAGCCGCTCGACTCGAATGAGAAATCGATACCAGCTTTTGAAACATACAAGATCTTCCTTGACATACTTCTTTTTTGAGAGGCGTCCGCAAATTTTACAATCAATGGGTCTCCCTCTTTCATCCTCTTCATCATTTTTTTTCTTCAAGAGCTCTGTTTATAAAAAATTTACAAATTCGAAAATGAAACGCTAAATTCAAATTCGACATCCGAGGAAATTTCGCCATCGATATACGACATGATTTTTCATCGTACTTCCCCGCTCCTCCCTTCTATTCGTACAACTCGCGTCTATAATGTACGATGGAAAAAAGCTGAAAAACGCGGATAAATATCCACCACGCATATCGATCATTATAAGGTATTGAAAAAAACGCCGAATTCGAATCAAAGCATTAATTTACCATTTAGAGCAACGCGTGCAACGTTTTATCGCCATTAACGCGCGACAATTTGGTACTTCGATAGACGAGCGAGGGCGGAGGGAGGGGGGGGGGCGCTCGACGAATCGGCGATATTCGTACGATATTCGACTATTAAACACGCTATTGATAAATTGTACATGATCTGTGCGTATAATGCAAACACCAACACCTACATCGTAGTTCGCAAACATCGACGCGTTTTAAATTACAACAATACCCCAAATTAAATATCACGTTGACGGGTACCGAGTACGAACTATCGAACTACAAATATCTAGCTACCGAGCACACGCTACACACTTTCAATCGTTATAATCTACATTTCAAACAAACGCGAATGAGTCAATTTAAATTCCGCATTGTCGTCGCTTATCGATTAGTACATTATGCTATGTAGTACATAGACATACAGCATATTTCAAGTCGAACGAGCATCGTTCGTTTTGATAGACGAATATTTTTTTTTTTGCGAAGCAAAGCGAAACGTCGCGCGTCGCCTTTCCAATTTACATCAGGAAAAAAAAGGAAAAAAAAAATCGCTCACTCGTACATACCGAATCCGCTTAATACGCTAGCGCTTTTCATAATCCGGCGTACGCTTATATGTATAATTACTCGCACCCTGTATCGCGTAACACGTAATAACGCTACCCCAAGTAAATTACACCACCATCGACCACGTATTTTCCGCGGACCGTACACGGCGACCGAAGGAAACGCAGCTGCGTGTACAAAACTGTTCGGATGATTCGTCGCGAGTTCATCGAACCATCTTGTACGTCGTCGTAAGGACTCTTTTTTGTCGGCGTTGTAGCGCTATACGCGAGTCATTGTTTCTTGCTTCTTCGGCAGCGCAACGTGTCTCATGAATACGCGCGCTTCCGCGGTTCGCAGCTTCACACATTCGAGCACCAGTGTCCCTATTTACCACGCAGACACGTGCCTTCTATCTTGTCTCTTCGAAGGGCTCGGAAGACGAAAATTTACAACATGTCGACGCGCGGCCCAGTCATCAGAAACCGTCGTCGCCGCAGCCACGTTCTGTTTGCACATTTGTTTCTCGGCTTAATTTACGAGCCTACGTTTGATATTTACAATATGAAAATGACGCCGTCGTTTTAGATTCCTCCGCCCTTCCCGGACATTTTCCAACCTATAGACGTCTCCGAAAAGTCGCTTAGATAGATTACGTCGTTTCGTCGTTTTTGAATTCTAAATAAGTAATAACAAAATTCAAGAACGCCGTATGAATTTTTTACAATTTCAAATTCGAAGCAACGTACCGACGAATTTTCGAAATGCTTAGCTCTAGTGGAGAAATAATGGAGACGGCAGAAGAGACGTAAAACCGAAGTCAGATTTGTCAACGCAAAAAATTACAAAAATGTAACCCTCGGGGTCTTTTTTCCGTCCAAAATATACAAAAACGATGAAAGGGCAAAGGAAAATGCCACTATCGTGAACCTAACACACTCGACATCCGAAAAATAACTCAACAAAACAAGCGTAAAATAATTCAAGAATTCTAACGAAATGATATGATGACAAGTCATAGTCATGGTGACATGTCATGGTCATGAGTGACATATGCGATCTTGTGGTGACATGTCATGGTCATGTCATATGCCATGTCATTGCCGTAAGTGACATGTCACGTGACAACGCATTATTGTGGTGATATGTCATGGTCATGTTATATGTACGATGCCAGAATATGGCGACTTGTCATGGTGATGTGACTGATGATCGGCTTGGTAACGACATGCAACATGGCAGTTTGTTATTTTGTCGCTCTCAAAACGTGGACGTGTAATCCCTGGTATATGTACTCATATTAAATACGAGTAAAAAATTATATTTTTCATGTCATCGTAACATGTCGCTGACAAGGAGTGACATGGTTATGAGTGATCTTGATATTTTCATGCCATCGCAACATGTCATAGATGACGCGTCGTTGTCATGGTGACGTGTCATGGTCGTGAGCAACATGTGATTATATCATGGAGGCATGTCTTAATGACATATGTAATGACGTAACACGATGACAAGTCATTATCATGGTTATGACTATGAGTAACATGTGACGTCTAATGACGCACGCGTCAAGATGAACATGCGGGCTGATGCTTTATGGCTCATCTCGGATTTTTTTAGCTCAGTTTTACGTTACAAAAGAACACCTAATATTTACTTTATCGGCAAAAAGAAACTACTAGTACCTCAGTTATATCCAAATTTCCAACCATACAATTCCGCATAAATTCTTCTAGACTAAAGAAGATTTGGTGGTGCGGCGTGAATTCCGAAACGGGGTTCAAATCAGCTCGTGAATTAATACGCGACACTCAACGCACTTCCTACTTAGTTCGTCTCGCAGACTTCGAACGTATTGATCTCGTTTTTGAAATTAAACGACCCGTCTTGCGAGCCGAGTCGCGCCGCCCCTCACGTCTCTTTTGGCGCGTGAAAATAATCGAACTAAAGAATTGCGAGTCGCAAAGTTGGTCGTATCCGGTGTAACCATTCGACGCGCTGAATTTCTTCGAAACTTTCAAAAACTCATCTGTATCGTTACCTTTTTCGCATTTTTTTTCCTTGTCCCTGGCGCGTCCAAGTTCAACTCCCTGTTCGACTCGTTTTTCACGTCGAATAAAAACTACCAAGTGTTATTACCTTCTGTCTTCTCGAGTACGTATATTCGCGATAAACTTTGGCCGTATTTCACGTACCGCCTCGCAGTGTGTCTTCGTGAAAAGCTCTGCTTCGTAATACATACGAGTATCTCGCAAAGTGAAATTAAATTTCCGGCCACTTTTCAGCGTTTAGATCAACTTATATGACGACAAGATATTAGTCCATACTCCGTAGGTAGTCGATTATTTCACGAGCAGCGTGTTAAAAATCATCTGCACCAAAACTTCGTTGGTTACACCTTTCAGTCAATATTTCCGTAAATACCTCACTCGATAAATCTTGAAAAGCTCGCGCTCGATCTTAATCCGAGAGAATTTCCGCGTACTTGTGACGCAAACAAAACTCGAAAAGGTCGAATGCTACGCCAGATTATTTCCAATTACTATTTCGTCTCCAGTAGGAAATTTTTCCGGTATCTTACAGACTAATGAAAAGGCTTCGTGCGTCTTAAACCAATCGCAAACGTAAAAGGACCAAACCACAGACTCATCCGCACCTCGTCATTCCGCCTCGGACTTGGACCGCACGCAGAACGGAACACATTTTTCATCGTTCGCCGTCCTCGTCACAAAACCTACAGAAGTGAAACGTTCACAATCGAAAAAGAATTTAATATCTCGCCTAACATACACGCAGTTATACACATAAAAGGTTATAGGTGGTAATAGGACGTACGAGAAGAGAAAAAAAGGCTCGACGTTTTTCATCGCATGTACAATGTATATTCGCACACACCCACACACGCATCCTATAATTCCTTATCGTTCCGCTAAACGTCACATTTTTGTTGGCGTCGAAATTGCGAAATCTCTCTCGTCTATAGACATTTCTTCATTACCTATTTGTAAATACTACGATTTGTCGAGTCGTCCGTGAAATGCGATAAACGCCCTTTTACTAGTCGAATAAAAATCGCAGAAGCTTCCAAAAAAAAAAAAAAAAAACATGACGTTTCGCACGAAATACGTATTACGTACGTTTCGTTGTTCCCCGAAGGATGACGTTTTTTCGCCACCTTCGGCGCGATATTTTATCGCGCCATTTAGAAACATATCTGTCGGAAGCATATCGTTAGGCTATATGTGGTTTTTATTACGACACGACGTGACGTGACGTGACGGCGGTGATTTGTTTTTCAAATTTTACTCGAGCGCTTTCGACCGATGGCCGCGTTACGAGAAACGTTTCCACCACCGGCCCACCGAAACCCGAGTCAATTCGCAAGCCGGCAAATTGAATTTAAGCCTAATTAATTCGGCCACCGCAAATGCTAATTCCAACCTGAATATCAATATTATGTACCTTTTCTATTACACCGACGTGTGTCTATCAATTACACTCGGCGGCGGGCGGGCGGGCGGCTAATTTTTCAATTCGTTTCTAATCCTAATGCGTTCAAAATGGCGTTTAAATCCGTCTCCGAGTGTTATCTGCAACATTCCGCATCACTGAAGCAACAACGTTCACCTACTCATCTTCCGGCGCATCGGTCGTTCGGAATTTCACACGATAGACCAAAAAATTCAACCAATCGGGTATTATATGTATTTTTGAAAAATATCTACGAATAATCTTCGGTTTTTCATCTTAATTGCAATCGAGCGTAATACGCGAACGTTCGATTATTCGACGTAAAATATCCACCTCGAAACGTCAATTCCTCCAAAACTAATCACCGCAAACTCGCCCAATTTTTCATAGATATCGATAAAAAGCATTCGCCAGGCACGACGGAAAGAGAAAAATGCTAATTTGACGCTTTACAACCGGTGCACCCTACTTAATGATTTTCCCAAGATGCTTTCCCTGCTTAGGTGCTACATTCGACAACCCGCGCTGCCCCACCAAAGCGCACACTTTTACGTGCACAACGTAGTATCGCGAAAACTCCCTATCGACGTGCAAAAAACCAAAACTTGGTCGTGTTATTCTCTATAGAAAAAATTTAAAGGGAGAAACCGTTGAAAGGAGCTTTTCAAATGGTATTTTTAATTTATACCTCTCGACATGATTTATCGCCCTAACTGTTGTAAAATTGCTTTTATCATTTAACGACATCTCATCTATACTTTTTCGAATACTTCTTACGGAGCGATTTTTTTTTTCAATCGACTACGCACACAATCGAAAATATCCCTCGATATTTTCGAGTACTCGGCGGATCGTTCAAACAACAAATTCTACTACAGAAGACGATACAAGTTTCCCTTCATTTTCGAATATTTCGAGTATCGATAAAAAAAAAAAGGAAGAACGAGAGAAAGCACAAACGAGTTATGAAAATACGACGACTTGGACATATTCGAAACTTGGTACTTTTTCGAGTGGATTCAAACGACTAACCACCAATACGGGTATTCGAAAGTTTTAGTTCGGCGTCTCCGACGTACGCTGTTTTTCAGCGAAAACTTCACCGAGGTAAATTTAAATCATCGAAATGTGCTTCAACCAACACCGCAAACCGTAATCTGATTCGAACGAATTGTGGAAATTTCTAATTCCAAGAGAGTTTTTTCACCGTATCTCCGAGCTAACAAACTACCCAATTACCCATCTCCGTCGCCTATGATAGTAATTTCCACGCTCTGATTACCAATTCATCGGCACTCGGCATTATTTGAAAAAATTTATTTAAAAGTGTTTCCCGCACGAACGGTAAATAAAAAAAATCCACTTCGCTCCTTAGGCTCGATAAATTAACGCGACGACGAACTAGAATTTTCTTCTAGTGGCGCTTTATACCGTTCTCGTACTTTTTGCGAATTCCCCCCCCCCTCCAAAAAACCATCGCGAATCGACCTTTCCTAACTTCTTCGACTCGGGTAAATTAAAAAAAATCTAAAATTTACCTCATCGATCGTTTCCACTATTTCGCCACGTGTCACTCGTATCTCGGCGTATCTTTAAATTAACGTAGGAAGACGAAACCTTCCAATTTGTCGTTTATCACGCCAAAAAAAAGTAATAAGAAACGTAAAAACAGCCCTCGTAAAATAGTCGTTTTCGCGCCACCCACTCGAAATAGCCAACGTACGTACATCGTCAACTCAACGGCCAAAGCTTTGTTCCACGTCGATAAATATTTTCGGACGCTTTAAGACGACTTAATCCGCCATTAACGCGCGCACACCGTCGAAAATCGCCATTTGCCGCACACGTTCGATTTTAATTTGTTTTTCCTCATTTTCGCGATCCCATTGAAATCCCGAAACGCCCGAATGAACAATTTTCATCGATGAAAAAAAATCTCCATCTTAGGCTCGCCACTCGCCATTTACGCCTTCGCGCCAGTCAATCGGTGAGTCGTATGTCTACTTTAATCCATTCCAATTCGGTGATCGCACATCTCAAATTTCAATCGTATTCAGCGAAGCTGCGCGTGAAAAATTCACGTTTTAGTGAAATTTTCCTTGTGCATGAAAGCGTAATCGTCGACTGGACAATTCACCAATCAGAATCGCCGTACTTTTGTCACACAACGTTGCGCAATGAGGCTGCTTCAGCCAACTTGCATATTCCGTAGGACTCCTTCTTTGGAAAAAAAACGCGTCTCGTCAAATCGGCAGAATAGTACCAAAAACACTCCTTCTACGCCAGCTCCACGACTACTAGGTTAATGTTTGCATCGACCGACCGACGGAAAATTACCATTTGTACTTCGGACCTTATTGAAATTAGGGTTGTGCGCGAAACTTCGCACATACGGCGTAATCTGAACCATTCGAGTGTGCGTATTTATTACCGTTAATGAATTTCATCGCGAGAACATTATTTTAATATCAACGCCTCGGCTTGCGAATACGACTAGTTTTTCATCCGCGTCACACAACAGCACATACACAAGGTATAAACTCGCCTCTCGCGTATATCTACGAGTATACGAGTATACGATTTTAGTAGCGTTGCGTTCGTTAGTATAGAATACGAGTAGATGTACCGTATAACGTGAGCGCATAAAGCGAATAAGTCGATAAATCCGCATTAACGGTCGTTACGAAGCGCTTTTCTAAAGACGGAGTTTTAGTCTTAAATTGGAAAAACGTTTTTCACCGAAGCGAGTATTATACTGTATAGGCGGCTGAAAGGGCGCTTCGCACCGCGAGCGCAGCATCTTTTTCGTCGGTTCGACGGTATCGTATCAATGGCGTCGGGCGAGGCGAGGCGACGTCGACCGGGGGTAATTTTTGACGTTTTCTTCGCCGATTACCCATCGAACGAGGAAACAAACATATACACGCAGGCTATTCACTGTAATATACAGATTGCACAGATACACCACGCAGCACGCAGCACACAGCGTACGCACGCACTGCGCCGCACAAATTACCGCCAACATAGTAAAGTAACATACTAATACGTATTACGTATTTCACCAATACAACCACCCAGCCATTACGCTATCTTCGGCCAACACCTCTGGGATACATTTCAGCGTTCGACGTAACGTGCAGACTCGTCCGCTCTTTTCCAAGCCTGCGGAGACGTACGTCCGGTTCATTTTCGTCGCTACTCCTCTTCGGTTGCTCACTGCGTATGTAGTACAAGCTCTCTGTTTCGATCGACGAGGAAAAAACGCCGTAATTCCAAGACTCGCGTAATGCGATTCTACGGTGCACATCTCGATAGCAACGCCCTTACGAGATACCCCGGCTCGATACCGACATCGTATCATTTATTCATCGTATTACTGCGTATCTTGCGAATCGCCCAAACTGACGGTATTCCTCCATAAACCACCGTCATCGCAAATTACCTACCATATACGTGCGCAATTGCTCCTCCTCAAACGGTACCAAAAACAACCATTACTCGGCCGCCACCTGGCAGCGTTGGCCGCGTGCACGTCGTTCCTCGTTCGCCATTTTCACTCGGCTAATTTGACATTTCCTTTTGAACGACGAGCAATCCGCGGTACCTTCGTGTACGACAAATCGATCCCAGACCATCGTCAATCCAACTCCTACATTTCGTCCGTGCCCACGCCATCAATCGCCATAAAACTACATACTCGTATCGGGCATTACGCCGCATACGCGCGAAAACACATTTTACACGTAATAACACCGACGATGGCCGAAACCGGTGTGCCGGTGTGTTAACGTAATTCGTTAATAATTTTTCAGGGACGAGATTCGACCAATTTCACGTCCAATTAATGGTTTGATTTACCGCGCCTCGCGTCGCAACGCTCGTCTCGCGAAACAATCGCAAACAGGAGGTTCTCGTTAAATAATTTGTTTTTCTTCTCGCTTTCCTCCCGCTACCCCGTCGCGCTGTCCATCTACAGCACCGAGTTGCATTTTTCCGCGTTATTACATACACTATACTACACGCGTATATGCACCAAACCTCACACAATTTTCAACTCGAGAGAGCAAGCCAGAAAAAAAATGCCTCACGAGCCGCGCGTTATGATAATTCTAATGACATCGTCCTCGCTTCGACGCTGCCAAGCTGAAAATTATTTGCACCGTTCATATTCATCAACACGACCGCGTCGACGTACCATGCACCCAACTCGGCAATTTTCACCCTCGATTTTCTTTTAATTCACCACCACACTATTTTTCTAGCTCGAGCGACGTTTTCATTTCGAAATGTCGAAAAACCGTGCAACCGAATTACTCGGTGCACGGCGTAATCTCCGAATTTCTCCTTGTAACGATCATTAAGCGAAACATTCCGTTCAAAATTCAACTTCACACATTCCATTGTCTCAATTCCGAATGCTTGTCCGGTTATTAATCGATAAAAAACCAGTCAAAAACTGGTAACCGTAGCACCAATTACGATTCGTTCGTCACAGTTGTCTAGTTTTGGAAACCAACACAACCAGTTTAACTGGTGAATCTTCCAATCCTTATTTTCTACGGTAAAATACCAAATTTACCGTAAAACGAGACATAGTACGCTAATTTCCCAGATTTATCGCTTAAACTTTAGTTTTACGATACAAAATTGCACTTATTATTTCCAAAAACGACATTTAGATTTAGAAAATACAAATAGATGGAAGATATTAAAACTTCCCGAGCGGAACGAGGGTGCAAATTTGTACATTTCATCATAAAATAATAGAGATTTAAAATTATTAGGAAATTGTACTTCACCTACAACCAGTTGTAAAATCGCTAAAATCGAGACTAAAAACGAAATCACCGCGAAGAAATATAACTTAACTGCATCCCTCACCCTTAAAATAGGAATACGAACAGCTCTAACGAAGCGAAAACCGAAAAATTGTCAAAGCCCGTAACCGGGTAAGCGGGGCGATTCGGCTTTTTTGTTCAAAAAAATTGAAATCAAGGTGGTATGTACTTAACACTTATGTAGGTACTGTTGCGATACGCTCGTAATCAAAACTTCAGACCCCTACCCCCACCCATTTTTGAGAAAAAAATTTTCAATTAAAAAACAGATAGGAATTTCCTTCTTGAAAACTTTAAGAGGGGGGAAGTTGAAATTGTGGTATGTGGTAGATCTTTATGTAAGGTCTATACTAAAAACCTGACAACCCCCACCATCATTTTACCCTCAAGAGTGAAAATTTTAAAACTTCGGTGATAGGTGCCCTTTTGACCTCCAAAGGATATAAATATTTTTTCAAAATTTAAGTACAGTAATGAATTCAGATGCGCGCACAGTCATCTGCATTTCCCACTGCGTGGTAGCGCTTTGTTTTTAACAACGCGCGATGCTAGGCACGTTATTGCATGAAACGTACCAAATGCGGCGTGTCGCGCGTTGTTACGAACGAAGCGCTACTGCACAGCGGGAAATGCAGATGACCGCGCGCGTGCGATTGAGTTCACTAGTTGAACAATTTTTTTCTCGAAATCTACCGATTTTTGGGTCTTTGACTACATAACGTGTTTTATTATGAATAATTTGAAGATGATTTTGCGATTTTTTTCGATTTGAAAAAGTCGATTTTTATACGATTTTTCAGTTCTTCACCACGATTTCGCCAGGTGAAAATTAAAAAGAAAAATTATATTATTTGTGGGTCGAAAAGGCACCTGAATCCAAGGTTTCAAAATTCATTTGACATTTTTAAACTTATGAACGAGAAATTATTGAAAATTCACGCTCATACCGGCCAACAGCAATTGGCCCGATTCGTTAACATAAATACGAGTACATACTCCATTGGAAGAAGGCGCACAGTCGACGGAAATGAAAATCCATAACTTATACGCGGGTTGAAAAAATAAACGAAAATAGAATGAGGTCAAAATTTGAAAAATGGCACGACAAAATTAATAGCACAAAAAATTATTCCACGTCAAACTACATCATTCGCTGCCTTTAAAAAATCACATCCACACGACACAGGTAGAGGTACGAGTACAAATGATATGTAACTCTAGGCAATGGCACATATACGACGATAAGGCCATTGGATACGTATTGTCTGCGTAAATAGGCATTTTCGCATGTCCCGCGTATTACTGTGACACGAATTTTCCATAATTTATCGACGATGGCGGCGAAAAATGAAAATTTAATAGGTATAACGCGACTACAAGCCATTAACTGGAGCGCAGATACGACACTGCGTACCGCACACGCCGAAACCCAAGAGTACAACGGCAGCAAAAGAAAAGGTCGATATATAAAAGAGCAATATTTCAAAATAACATTGACGGATTATTCGGTAATGTTCGTCTTCGTACATCCGCGTCGAATTCTAATAAGCTTTTTACTAAGCACACACACATTCGCATACGCAAACGAGTTTCCAATTTTTTTCTAACTTTTTCACCGAAAGAAAAGAAAAAATTATGCAACGTTGCGCATCGCGTGCTCTGACAAAAGAAAAATTACTCGACCTACTACTGTAACCTGCAACATGACAGACACGTTACGTAATCGAGTGTGCGTTGCGTACGGTATTTTTACGTATGCACGACAAACGTACAAAAAAATATTCTACGCTTTACGTATTCGTCGACGAGCAGTCACCGGAGCGTCGAGCGTAAATCGTCCGACGAAACGAACGAAGCTCCGAAGAAAGCGTGAAAAAACATCACTTACTCATTTGTTATCGAGAGATTCGACACGCGTTAAATTTCCTCAAAAATAATCTCTCGGCCAAAAGCTCTCAACAATGTACCAAAATTTCAACTCAAAAAACGCAACAAACCAACACAAACGCGATACGCGACGCAAGCAAAAAACTTTTAAATTGAACCAAATCGTCCAAGAAACAAATGAACAATAAAGAAGTTTATTAATTCAGTGTGGCGTACATGAGGAATACGTCAACTGCGTGCATAGAATCTAATGATATGTAACAATCGTCCAATTAAATCCATATACGCCACTTAATGATTATAGCTCAAACACGACGCGACGCGACGCGTAGCGTAGCGTATCTTATGCACACCGCGCTACGCAGACAACTCGACGAAAAACACACCCGCAGAGTCGCCTTTAAATCGCAGTTCCGACCAGAAATCATACACGATAAACAAAGCGACCCGCAGGGGCCTTATCGTTGGCTCGTAAAAGGATGCTGGCCATTTCTGCCACCGCGATCGTTTATAGTGGACGCGTCCGCGGCTCCGTCCAAAGCCTACATAAATATCAATTAAAACCGCCACCACCGCTGCGCCCTCCAATCTAGAACTATTAATTTATTCTTTCGATTTTCTAAATACAAATACAACGCGTACGCGCGCTCGTTTCCTAATATATTTTACGATTCGTTTCAGAAAACCATAACAGCTGATATGTCAGCGTCGTCGATTCGTTAAAAGCAACCACCAAACCGAGAAGCCGCGCCGGTTGTTCGTCTGTACGCTTTCAGTCCACACAATCTAGCATTTGAGTTTGCAAGATCGATAAGATGATGAAGTGAAAGTCTATAGGCAGATAAGCATAAGAGATCTGCCTCAGGGTCCCAATTTGAGATTTTTGCCGTCAAAAAAGTCGATTTTTGCAAAATGTGAAACAAGGTAAAAACCATCGTACAAAAATCGACTTCTTCAAAGCCAAAAAAATCGCAAATTAATCTTGAAATTGTTTCAAACAAAAAATGTTACATGATCTAAAACCCAAAAGTAGGTAGATTTTGTAAAAAAAATTATTTAAATTATGAGCTCAAGTGCGCGCGCGTTAATCGGTACTTCTCACTGAGCGATAGCGCCTCGTTTACGGTTACGCGCGTTGCTGCGTTAAGGCACGTTACTACGGGCCGAACGCGATGCGGCGCGCAACAATGGACGAGGCGCCACCGCGTAGTGGGAAGTTTCGGCTAACGCTCGCGCAAGGTGTCGAAAATGCCCGTTTGGCGGGGAGAAAATTGAAGTTGGGGATTGCTGATTTTTTCATGGAAGGCCTTTGTAAGGGTCTACCATGTAGAAAAATTTCAATTAATTTCGCCGACTTCAATTTAGGAAAAAAATTCCTATCCAATTTTCGAAAAAAAAAAAATTATTTCTCGAAAAACGGGGAGGAGGAGGGAGCTGAAATTTTGGTCATGAACGTTTCTCGATGGTACCCATCTACCACCCAAATATCATCAAAATCTGAACCCTGAGGCAGATCGCTTATGCTTGTCTGTCTATAGCCTTTGGTATACAGTATACACTACACCTAGTATTCGATACCCTTTATAACATACAGTAAGTCCCCCCCCCCAGAACAAATGTCACGTGCGCAAGTCTCCTTTTTTGTGGATCTCCACCCCCCCAAATCAGTTTTTTGCTTATATCTTCGCGAAAACTGGTTTTATCGAAGAAATAATTTAGTTCAAAATTGAAACCCACTAAATTCTCTACAAAATGCGTAAAAAAAGAGTTGACGTAACTGGCTTAGATTCCGAGATAAACGACGGAAAAATCCGTCTAAAACGCAATCAAACGAAACTTCCTCCGAACGCTACAAATACTACGAAAACGTAAAGAAAAAAAAACGAATTTCGAAACGACCACAGCGGTATAATTAATTCCGCAGCTAAATGCGCCTTTACTTTTCAAACGAAACCACGTCTGGATGACCGGATTAAACACAACACTCGAGTACCTTTCACGACCGGTCGAATATTTAATTAGAAAAGTCAAAACGAGATCGTTCTAATGTAGCATGTTTTACCTTTGTTATTTAGCGGATTATCTTCGCGTCGATTTCAAAATACGAGTATATACGCCAGCTACATATCTTTTTTGTAATTATTCCCCTCTGCCGTCCCCTCAGCCTAACACTTGTCTTTATCTGTCGGTCATGCTGCTGTATCCGCGCGCAGAAAAATTACACCGCTTCGCTGAATCCTTGGTTTAGTCATTATACGTACGTATTACCGAGCGTACGTCCTGCGTCGCCGCTGCTTCATGTCGCGTATAATAATAGCGAAACGAAATCCTTTTTCGAGAGAATTTTTTTCAATACGTTGCGAGTACCGCGAGTACGCTTAATCGACGGCAATATCTTCGTCAGCCTATTCAACGGTATCGATCACGCGAACTAAAAATTAAAAACACGCTCGACCAAATAGTTGAGCTGTGTAATCAATTTTTCATACGCAACCACCCGACAAGTAATTCTCCCATGTGTCATCTAAACAATACTACCGATAAGTGATAACTTCAAATTGGTAAATACCTTGGTTCGCGCATACGCACGTTCATCGCGTCTAATCAACTCCATTTATACGAGTACACACAAATGTCCGACAAACACATACTCGTACTTTGACCTATTATAAACAAACTACGAGTACTCGCACATCTTCGCTTCTCACAGCAATAGAATTTACATACTTCTTTACATGTACGAATACAGTAATATACGTATGCTCATCTAACAGCAAAATCGAGTCGACGAAAAACTGACACACACTTCCCTAAATCAAATTTCGTGATCCACGAAGCGTTAATTCAACTTACGACGCTGAATGGTTACTCATTTACTTTATTTCTCACAATTACGATATAATTCTCGACTGGCACGTGCCTATTGATCGCGTCTTCCACCGCGAAATTCCCTAAACGAAGCGCCTCCTACCCTCACTTCACCACCATCCAGCGCATCTCGTCAGCATACTCGCTACGTATGTACGAGTACTTCTGCACAGAGGTAAAAAAAACACAGACCAGATTCTTTGTCGATTCGTCGCTTCGGCGATTCCACACTCTTCGAGTTGATTCTCAAACATCAAAAGGATAAAAGGATACCTCGCATGAAACCGGAGTATAACGCGAGAAAGGGACACACGATGGCCATAAATTATGAACGCGCAGAAAGGAAATTACTATGCTTGCGCAAAACGTCGCATTCCATTGAGAAGACGATCTAAAGCGCTGTATCTGAAGATGACACCGATTCAATTATGCAAATCTTCGTCGAGCATTCGATAACTTATGATTTGAAAGAGGAAACGCTGAATTTCAACATTTTTTACCGATTTAATTGTCTTTATTATATTAATCAATTCTATCGTCTCGATTTACATCCGGAACAGCGTATTCGTACGCTATTACTCGTACTATTACGGTAGATTGTGTAATGCTTTCAACAGCGCCATAAACGAAGAATTAATTTCATATTTTATTCGAAATAAATACGCGAACGTCTGGTGAAGTTACATATAATATGTAATTATGTATGTCTACGTATTATGACTTTCGCAGATAACCGCGTCGCGCGTTCACTTTCGGTTATATTCGTATTCGCTGTTTTTAATACGACCAAAGTACGTAGTGTATGAAATATACGCGATTATTCAACAAACCGTAATTGTCGTAGTATTAACAACCTCCTCTTTTGTTTTTCACTCTATCACTCTGTAATATTAAAATCAAGACACGAAGAATTTGAAATGTCACAAACACATGATCAGGGGAAAGATTAGGGGAACCAAATTTAAAAAAATAACAAAGATTACTAATTACTAGTTATCAATAATGCGGGGTTGAGGGGCTAAGCCCCTAGTTATCTTAAAACATGAAAAAACTAAATAAAATGAAAGTAATCTTCTAGCAATAAAAAAAAAGAGGAAAAAATTAAAAACAAATCCAAACGAAAATGACTAATCTTCTGACAATAAAAAAAAAAAAAACTAAAAAACATTAAAAACAATGTTGCTGCAAGTGGTTCATACAATTGCACCACACACACGAAACATTCGTGAAGGTAATTTTGCCGTCCACAGGCTTAGCTTATAAAGCCTACGCTTAAATCCGTCCCTGTATGAAACAGCTTCGTTAAATTCTTCTCTAAGTACTTGAAGAAGCATTTTTTGGCAAAATTTGTCGGTTTTCGAATTCCCAAGGGCAACCCCCCACCACCGAAAAGGTTTGTAGATTTTTTTAATTGTTTCCAGGAGCAAAAGGACGAAAAAGTTTGCGGTGATCGAGACAAATTCAAAAGACCTAGAGGAAAGTAGCGGACGACCCTGTATATGGGCTATAAACCGGTTCAAACGTGTTGCACATCCGCAAGACACGCCCATTTTAACCAATACGCTCCAATCACTAATGGTACACCCATTACAAACAACTATACGATTTTTTTCAATGCCTCTATTAAGAGAAAAAGAGCTAAACTGGACGTTGACCTTTACTAAAAGCCTGGTTTGCGACTACACAGTACACACTACACGCTACTGCTCGCGTTGTATTCGATTACATTACAGCCGGTCCATTTAAAAGATCCACCTCCTCGTATCATATCGCTTCAACTGTAAAGCGAGTTAGGAACGAGGCGACGCGAGAGACGCGGCTTATAAAATGTCTCGATAGTTGATACCAGCATCAGCTTCGCTCTACACACAGTACACACAAGTCGCTATTACGCTTTCCATTTTCGTAATTTCCTCACGCGTTGAAATATTAATTCGTCGCAAATTTAATGTAGCATTCTAGCATTACGTCTTTTCGTACAGTACGAGTATATCTGTAGTCTGTATCTGTACCCTAGGGAAAGTGAACTTGTCCGATGGCGTGAAAAGCCTTAACGACGCTGCGCTGACCCGACCCGTTTCTCGTATCCACGTACTATGTAGTTAATTTTCAACGACCAATTAATCCCTTTCTTCGGTATCGCCCGAAACGTATTACACATCCGTTTAACAACCCGTGCCGATGCCGATGCCGACGCCGACATCGATAAAGCTTTTCGAAATTACCGTACCAATTTAAACGGCGGCGTATTTAAATTCGCCGGTCAATTAACGCGCTTGAACTACGCGTCATATACGAGTATAGCACAACCTACAGAAGAACCGAGGGAAAGAAAACTAGAGAACCGATGCGGCCACGTTGAATTCGCCCTTTTTAAGCTGAATAAATATAGAAATAGCGCGCGACTGTATCTTAAAAAATCCTATGCCGGCGACAAAACAAACAAAATTTTCTATTATCGAAACGCAACGCGTTTACTCGTCGATGATGGGGAAAAACGAACGGAAAAAAATGCCTTTGCCAAAATAAACCACCAGCGTCGTTCGTTTTCGAAAATATCCCAATTTACCACTCGCCTACCACATACGTGGTGTCTTCGAAGTGGGTAATTTTTTACGGCGTGCGGATGGGCAAATAAAGCTTCAATTTTGCCACCAATATATGTACATCGAAAACGTTTCACCCATTTTCCACAACTATAAATTGTCGAAGATATTCGCCATAACGTAACACAACCTACGAGCATATTGGCGTCCCCCCCTCCTTGCACCCTTCATAATGCCGACGCGTTCTTCGCTCGCCTAAAATACTTTCTCTTTACTTTCCCTCGCAGCATCCGAAAACGTAAAAAATGCCATATTTTTTACTTCTTTTTTGCTTCTTCGTAAACGACCACCGCGCCGTGCGGAAAATACTCGTATACCCTGCGAGAGTGAGTACATTTCGTTTATAGACATCTTCGCAACCCCGCAGATAACCGAATGCGAAATTTATAAAGAGCGATTTTTACCTAGTGTATTTTTATAGCCGGCCCTCCCTCCCTCGATTACCATTCTTCGCACAACTTCCACCAACTCGATGGTACCGTCTTAACGAGCGATTAATAATTAATCGTCGTAATTAATAATGTCTTAAATAGATTTCACTCGGAAAATTTCCATTTGCTTTCTTCGAGTTGCGAAAGTTCGCTGGTTTTTTTTTCTTTCTCTCCGCCAGCCACCTGCTTTCCAGCGCTGCTTGCTCCGCCGCAATAAGCGTACACATCGAGGCGAAGTTTCGGTAAACGATAAAATATGACGGTAATTTGCTTTGTTGTGATGGCAATTCGCAGACATCCGAAATACATAAATCCTTTTACAACGCTTTATCATCTCGTGGAAACGGTTCATTAGGGAGCGTATTTAACAGTTTTGTATTCTGCCAATGATCTCGCACAATTACGACAACGTGCATTTTACGACCTTGCGTACCGAAAGCTCGACGTAGTACGTAGTTCCGACGGCCATTTTTCATCTTTGACGGCGCTATTCTGTCGAGGTTAACAAGGTATCTACTTTTCGTCGTTTTACTCCTTTTTATACGTACGTATGTTCGATGTACGATGTACGATGTACGTGTATACCTTCCGCCCTATATTTCGGTATATCGTTTTAGGTCAAACTTGACTCTTATAGATTTTCTTGTTCGGCAAAAAGCACCTTACATAAGACTCGTAAAAAGGTAAACGACGCGCTTGTAAGAAAAACACCAAGACGCATTATTATTCTTGCCAGCATCTTCGGTAGTTGTGCTGCGCCGTATACACGTTGCAGTGAACGACGCGCACAAAATCCTCGACGGTTAGCAAATTTGTCTAAAACTCCATACGTTTGCTTTTGTTTCCGGGTAAGCGGTAATTTTGTACTTTATAAACACGAAAAATCGATTACTCCCGATGTAAATAATTTAAAACCAAAACCATCGTTCGTGTAATTAATCAACGCGTTAAAACGTTTATCGTGTTGAAAAATTTTTCCCCCGTTTACTCGACAAATTCGTTCGTTTAACGCTATTTACTTCTGGCTGGAATCCTCGACGTATTTGCCACTTAGGCCGTCGTATCGCGTTACCGGGTGCACTTTCCGAGTTTCAGGAGACATTCGACGAAAAATCTTCACCGTAACTTTTCAGCCGTTGAAAACGCAGCTCCGTGACGGCGACGCGAACTTTCGTCTTGTTCGTCGCGTATCGAAGCATTCAAACGCGCCGCGCCGCGTCGGCAACTCGCTAAAGTGATTTTACTTATGCGAATCGCGCACCGTATGAAATTTCCGACGCTAAATCCTCAAGTTCGTGGCCAATTTTCCGATAGATTAACCCGAACAGCTAAATCCACCAAATACTATTACTCGTTTCCAGTGCCACATGCGTCGTTTCTAATAAAACCGCACCTCGTACAAGGCTGGTGGTCGTGCGAAATCCGCGTTCCACAACGCATCGCGTCTTAATTCATACGAAATTCTGCCTCGAGTACCGAAAACAGACAGCACGAAGGCTAGCAAAACGACAGCAACCATAGAAATGTCGAGTTCAATCGATATCACCGAAAAGAATACACGATAAATCAACGAATCGTTGAGGTAGGCAGACGTATCGTGTGTCTGTGTATGTTGTTTCTTCATCCTTCGATACGTTTTTGTCATTCTTCATATAATATCGATTATCCATCAACTTGTGACGGTCACGTATAATTACGTATGTAAAATACCGCGCGTATTAACGAAAACTTGAAATTTTTCCTTCACTTTGTACTGTACCCGTACGTAACAACGCAGCATATACTCACGATTCCATTTACCTCCCCAATCCACTCCCACCCCACCCCACTCTGTACCAAAAAAACCAAACAAATACTTCTTAAAAATGAAGTGAAAAAACGCGAAAATAGTAGTAATTCCCTCGAAACTCCAAACTCCCTCCAAGGACCAGTGTTTCGATGACGCGACCAGACACACTCATCTTCCGGTTTTTGAATCATATTCCCGTGAATAAAACTAGAAATATTTTTCACCGATTGCGACTCGAAATTTAGGTACATATTATACGTTGAATTTTTACAATTTCGATAGAACTGTTCCCATTTGAACGTTCAGCTATCACGTGACTCCGTAAGCTCCATAACATTCTAGTGCATTATATCGATTAGCGAATATCTTATGGCTTAAAAGATTCTTTGTTCAGTTTTTAGTAATTTACAAATTTTTATTTTTATTAGCTTGGGCTCAAGATAGGTATCTAATTATAATGTTCCAATTAAGCAGAATTTTTTTCCTCGAGCGACCGATAAAATCCCGCCCACTATCGACACAACCAAAAAATACAATTCATCGCGCCATTTAAAAAACACCTTAAATCTCGACTCACGAGGAATTCTACAAAACAAATACCGTAAATATAATGAACCAGTACGTCGCGTCGTCGTGAGCTTCATTCGCAACCATTTAGGGCATTCGATCGTGATAATCCGTTAATGAACTTCTTTTCGTTTCTTTTAAGCCAGCCGAGCGAAAGGTAAGTCGAGATGGTATCGAATAATTTCTCGGAAAATTACAACCACGCTGTTAAACTCAGTCGACGAAAAAATTAACTTTCTAATTTCTCGACTCTTGAGTTTATTTTACAAGTCTTTCGAAACGAATTTTAATTAGTTGGCAGGATTTATCGGTGAGACGTCTTCGCATTGTCACGTGCCTTTTAAATTCTTCAAATTTCTCCCATTATCGCGCCGTTTTTTTTCCCCCGAAAACAAAAACTTTCTTCGACCTTACGCGGTACATTTTTTCACTTCGTTTCACTTGTTTCCAAACACGAACGCTTCGCGCCATTGAAAATCTCAAAACATTATCGTGAATAAATTAACCGAGGTTTTACACTTCACTTGGGAGTATTTAAATCACGTGCGCCAACGTTACTCGCAGTCGCGAAAACTCCGCGACAAATACGCAACAGAGAACGGAGAAAAAAATCGAGAAAAACTGAAAAATTCCAAAAATACATTTCCAAGGTCGCAACAATATCATCGTACGTAAATTACCGAACTAAGTGAAAAATTACTCAACACACCACGAAATCCATCGAAAACGGGTGAAAATTTCTACATCGACGGTGTAAATTTGAAGAGGAAAAAAAAACGTAATAAACCACAACGAAATTACAAATCAACAAAATCCAGAAAAACGAAAACAAAAAAAAAAAAAAAACAGAAAACAGAAAACGACAACGTAAAAATATTGTATGGAAATAATGCTGCAGTACAACTTACCCTCACATCCACCAAGTCTGTAACCACCGAATGAAAGTTTACTAGTACGACGGCGAAATACCGAACGTCCTTCTGTTTTTCACAAAACTTTCTGAATCATCCCTACTTGTTTTTGTTAGTTCGTCGAATTTCGTACGTATTCGGCAAACTTTGAAGTCAATAAAAGCGCCGAGAAAACAATAGATTTATTCGGATAGTTTATTTCGCAATTTTTTTCTTCGTTTATTTTTTTCTCAACTTCGCCGCATATTACGTTACAAAACCTTTCTAGCGCGTAATAACCTTAACGAGGATTCGTTTTCGATAATTTCGCCTTCATTATTGAACGTGTACATTTCGGTATTTTCTCTCTCTCTTTCTCTCTCTCTCTCTCTCTCTCTCTCTTTCATTTCCTATTCGCTACTTTTTCCAACTCGTCTCGCGTTAACGTGAATTTTTTTTTCGCCATAATTCGGCCTCGCATTTTTTCCCCTCATTCTTCGCGACGACATTCGTAAATTTCACGACGTCGTAATTACACCAGACTTGAAAGAGACAATGCGTTACATGAGACGAAAAAATCGTCACTTGGCGGTATCGTCGAGGATAGGCGTTTTTAAAAGCTCATTTCACGTTTCCTCCCTTTCCATAGTCTAACTTCGAGCGTTTTCGTGTAAATTGGTGTTGAGAGTTCTTCCTCCTTTTTTATTTGGAAAATATCGTCGTTTGCGAAGAATAGTTATTTTTAGTTTTCTTAGCTGGAGACGTCTTCGTCGAGTATTTCAAAGCCCGAAGAGGAAAATAACACTCGACATTTTCTAATAGTCGAGTTCAAACTTGATATTTATCGTCGAATTCATCCATCGTTTGAATCGGCTGAATATTGCGTGATTTTTTTACTCCAGAATTTCCTCTAGAATGAGACTACGGTATGTACATTATATGTGAGGGCGCATACGAAAAGGGACCACTTGGCCAAAATCATAATTTTACAGGAGAGGGTTTAAAGTTGTCAAATTCTTTACTTAAAACATCGAAATTCCCTCGAAATATTGAAAATTGAGATCGGTGGTCGGTTTCATTCGATTCTTGAAGGTTTTTTACATAAATTTCATAAAAAAAAAAATAAAAAAAATTTTGAAATTTTGAAGAAAAATATTTACGTACATGCTCAACTTTAAATGTCGAAATTTCCTCGAAATATTGAAAATTGAGATCAGTGGTCAGTTCCATTCGATTCTTGAAGGTTTTTTACATAAATTTCATCAATAAAAAAAAAATCGAAATTTTGGCCAAGTGGTCCCTTGTCGTATGCGCCCTCACATATGTAGATCGTGTCGACGTATCCGCTGCTATAAAATCCTTATCGATTGATGAACGCCGTGCGTTCATTTTGATCGCAACCGAAATTACATCGTTGTACAGTATATGACCTTGACTGGTATCGCTGACGAGATTACCATTTCAACAGCTTTCACGCGATTTCAAAACCGGTCAAACCGGTTAGTTTCGTTGTACTAAACGCTCACTCGTCAAGGTCAACCGGTTTTCGTCTCTTTAAAACCACTCTAACCGGATATTCGCGCTAAGACGCGCCGATGTCAATTAGTTTCACCGCCAAAATGACCCATTCGCGTGCGCATTTACAAAATACGACACAAGTTGGGAAAATCCTGCTATTTATACTCGTTCGAATTAAACCTCGCAATGAATTCAAATATTCCCATTCTTTTTGAAGGAGAAAAACCCGACCATATCATTTATTAGATCGTCATTCGTCGCCGAACTACAATGCCCGTTCTCGTCGCGAAACTCGTCCAATTACAATACCTCGCGATGATTTTTTTGCATTCCGCTGCCGTAAATTTGAACTGCATCGTACCAACGAGCGCGATAAAGTTACTCGTCACACAAAAGAGGCTACAAAAATTAACGTTCGAAACACGAGCTCGTGCTATGTTTTCATTCGAATAAGCTACGCCGCCGTCGACGATAAACCTTCAACAATGAAGTTATACATTGTCGTCAGTTCGCCGCGAAGCGAAGGTAATTGTTCGCGAAAGGCGTTATTTGAAAATTCTCACTGTATATTCGAACATTTCATCTAAAACCGTATATTACCCGTCGCGCGCAAATCATGACGAAGACCACGTCGAGCCCTGTTACCACACCGTGTCGCAAAAATCGCTCCGATCTCCGGCCTCCATAAAATTAACCTCTTTTTGCTCGAATAACCGGTCAAATTAACGTAGAAATCGTCGTAAACTGTTAGCACGGTTTTCCGACGAATTTTTTTCTCTTTCTGACGATACCGCGTTCGAGTTTGTAACTTGGCCGAAGCTTCACTACCAAATGCACGTCGTAATTGGTTGCGTCGAGTTGAGAACGAATGCATCAGGCAGCTTGTCAGAAATTTCAAAAAATAATCTTTTGATACGTACGACGTTTCTACGTAATTACTCGTATCTCGTAGCTTTGTTTGCCCGTTTTACCGCCGAATCGTATTCTACGAATTATCATCACAGCCGACCGGATTAACGATAAATTCTCAAAGGTCGCTAGAGAAAATAAGACAGTAAAGACTCGACGCCACCTTTTTGAAAATCCTATAAAATCACCCTCTAGCATTCGTATCGATTAAAATAGACGAAAAAAAAAGTCGTCGTAAAAAATTTACAATATTCCAAATATCGCGTAATTGAATCACAACTCGTGAATAATTCGCACTGAGCGAAGAAGGAAAAACAACACAGAGAACGACTCCGAGAAGCAATATCATTTTGGGTATTCTGTTGATTTTACAAAGTTTCCCGGGGCAGCATTACCTCACGTACGTCTAAAATGAGTGTTTCACGTAGGTACGCGATAACACGCCAAAAAAACATACCTTACGCAGAAGCTTGCGCCTACTATATGGTCGAATTTTCTTTTTTTCTAACAGGCAAATTATTTTAAATCTCATTAAAAAGATACAACCGAAACGGCTGACTTACTTTAAACTAATACGGGCCATCACCGTAGACCTCCCATTATGACGTAGAACGCCTTTTCGGCGCCAGATCACTTTACATACGGACGAAAATTCCACAAAAAAATACCCTCGTTTTATACACCAGCAAAAAGTGACCAATTATGTTGCGAAATTGTTTTCATTCTTTCGTCTACTCCCTCCCCCTCCCCCCCACTGCGAATTAATAATTTATTAAATGGTGAGATAATAAATGCAATACGTAATCTCATTTTCAAGATAAAAAAGAAAATTCGACCGTATTTCGAATTCTCGCCGTCAATAGTTCGATATTGATGAGAAATTTTTTCGCAGAATTCATTACACTTGACAAACACTTGCTCACATTATTTCTAGCTAACTCGATTATACTCGCGGTTTTTTCAAGCGAAGGCTCTTCTTAAAAGTTCGGCATCGTTTTTGTAGTTTCATGAAAATACAAACATTTTAAAATTACATATTTCGTTAAAATACGTCTTCCACGTTTACAAGTATTCGTTACAACGAGAAGCACACATGCTATGTAAAAATTCGCCATCGCTGAAATAATCTCGCCGAATAAATTTATTCCTCATAAAACTTGGTAATTTGTTCGCTAGTAATTTTCAACTAAAAGCAACATTTTAATAACTCTCAACAATTCTTCAATCTTCAAAGTATTACTCGTACAACATCGTGTAACATTTACAAGTTCGTTTCGGCATCTCAACAAAATTAGCTTTCGTTAAAGGCGAGGTAAATTCGCCAAAAAATAAACGACGCGACGTGGACTCGTACGCGAAGAAACGCATTAAACAGCGAGAAGATAAAAAAAAAGTAAAAAAAAAAAACATAAAAAACAAGCGAAATTGAAATTAACAAAAGTACCCAGAAGCGAACGAAACAGAAGAAAAAACAAGCATATCGCACGGTATCTCGAATAAGAAAATCCGCTAAAGTAAAACGTAGCACCGCCATAAAAAATGTATACAAATGAAACTTCGGGGCGTTGAAAAAAAAATCCTTTTTATTCGTGACCTTTACCGAAATGCACCTTATCTTAGTTGAAATTTATTCGATACCGGCACCGAAGAAAAATTCTTTACATCAAATTCTAGCGAAAAATGAAGCGAAAAAAGAAAAATACGTTACATATGCGCGTATTTGCAAATACGCGCCGCCTTCGAAACCCGCGGTACGGTATTTCTTTCGGACGAAATAAACTTTCGCGTCGAGTCAACTTAGTTAAGATGTTATAACGAGATGATTAATGACCGAATATTTCAAAAGGTACCACCGACCGTCGACATCGAAGCTTTCCTTTCTCATCTAATCAGTTAATTGTTAATTTACGCAATCGTTGGCTCAATTCACGCCCTTCCCCTTGTCCCCATCTCACCGCCTATTCATTCATCTCCCGAACGCGTTTTTCTTCCACAACCACAACCGAACAACCTAATTTCTCGTTAATTAAAATCCATTTTACGAATTGACATTTAAACCGAGTCATCAGCGCGTCGTATATACGAAAATTTGACAAACAGAAACACGAAGGGAAAAGGAAAAAAAAACGCATCAACTATATTCGCCATTTTAGCGAGTCTTTAAAATGTCGACAACGTCACGGTTTACGTTCGTTGAAAAAAAAAATCCCTCCACACTAACGCCGAACCTCGCATCGGCTAATAATTTCAGGCGAACCGAGTATGCAAATTTATTAACGTCCGTTTCGCGCCTCGACAACAAATTACGTACACGTAGACGTACACACTACACAGCCTCCCCTCGTCGCCGCCGTTTCTCGCAACATGAAAAACTCAATCATAATGACCGTACGTCCATCCTCGAATTACCCGACTCCCCTAGCCCCCCCCCCCCCAAAAAGATGAAATAAGAACACCTTTTACACCTTTGTTCCATCACAACACGCGATCATCGTAGCAAACCACCGCGGTCGCTTTTCAAGCTTCGGTTTACGCTATTTTTGTTATCTGTACCTTTTTTCATGCCTATAACACAAATCGATGATTGTCGAAATGAAATTCACCTTTCGCGTGACTCGTTTCAAATTCTCATACATTTCGTATGGTATATGCACCGTTCGACGTTTCGCAAAAAGAACACACCGAAATTCCGACAATTTTCATTAGCTCGCGCGAATAATGCAAATTCCACCTCCGAATTACATCATTATTGTCTACACATTTAGAAATACGCTCTATTACGTCAACGTAGTCATTTGTTCGTGCCGCAGCGAAATTTCACCTTTCCTTCGGTCCATTTCGAACGAAAATATTCCACGAAAACGTACGCCTTCGAAATAAAAAATAATGAAAAAAATTTTCCTCCATAGTGAAGCTCTTCCTCGAAAATGAATCGAATAAAGCATCAATCGTCCAGTAAAATGTATTTCTTTGTTATCGAAAGTTTATTAAAGAAGGCACAAAGTACAAAACCGAATTTTCCAATTACGCGGCCAAAGGTGTTTCACACTTCTACTTCGATTCGTAAACTGAATTATTCCATCGTAACCTATCTCTCATTCCCAGCTTTGAAGTATACAGAAGGATACAATTTATAATTGATTTTTTTTCATGCTCGTTGCCGCTCTCTGCCACGTCCTTCGTGCTCGGTATCGTCGTCGCACCGATCTCTATTCCACTTCGCGGCGTCGTATTAATTACGTTTATTTTTCATCTTCTTTGATAGAATTTCAAAAAAAGTGTCGATCGCTTGACAGATAAAAACACGAATTACCGTAGTATGCGCTATAATTATTTATCAAATTACACACGTACGTGTTGTTAGTAAAGATTATCACAAGTTACGCAATTTTTAGATCGCCATTTTCCAACG
>QBDW01005120.1:0-44715 GCA_003261595.1 Maconellicoccus hirsutus
TTTTTTTTTTAAATTAAGAAGGAGAAATCTGAAAATTAAAATTGTATCTCGAAAAATTGAAAAAAAAACAATGTTTGAAGAACATGAAAATTGTGTCTCCAAAAATCAAAAACAGTACGCACAAAAATTCTATAAATCGAAGATTTCACCTCGAAAAATTTGAAATAAGTACAATTTATGATGAGTAAAAAACCTACATAAACGAAATTGAGCCTTAGAAAATTTTTAAAAAATGAAAAATTGAAAATTGTGCTCGAAAAATTTATTACTTCAACTAATAGAATTTTTCCATTTATATGAATTTTCAACGGGAAAAAGCAGTTATGTAGTAAAATCTCACGAGGTTTTGTCAAACTCCTCAATTTCACATCATTTCTTCATCCCTCTCACATTCACGTGTATTTCCCATGCATCACGTCTAGCCCACATCACCTATCTATGCATTTGCTCATCCTTCTGTGTACCAGTTCCACAACACCATTACACCCACAATGACCATTCGATTATTCCGCGCACCTGACCGGCTCGATCTATTTATCCGTTATCATCGATAATCGATTACCATTTGCCAATACAAATGGAAGCCATTAAAGTGAAAAATTAGCCTATAAATAACACCTCCGATACACCGTAGCGCCTATAACGCGCTCATGATTTACGACAAAAAGTGCCGTTTTCGGCTACCACGTTCCTGCTCTTGCAATGTCACGCTTCGGAGATATCCTAAATAGCGTTTCTATATAATAAAATACGAATAAAGACATCAACGATTTTTAAATCGTTTATCGATATTCTACGATTTACAAGTTCCGCGGCATAACTTTCTCCTGTCTTTTTTCTCATCAATTGCGTCATTTTGGGGAAAAAATTCACAATTTGGGATATCGTTCTATCGCACGCGAACATGTTGCGAAAAACCGCATCAGGCGAGCTTTTATGCTAAATAAGAGAAATTCAGAGATTAAAATATCATTCGGATCGGTGATATGGGTGCGCTAAGATCTTAATAATTATAGTATTTAAAAGAGGAAAAAACCAACATCGTCTAGACTGCGTGATTCCATCGCCTCTTTTGATAATTCGCGTATATGACGGATTCTTTTCAACTTTGTATGCATATTTTCCGCCCATGTAACATGATTAACGTTACTGGGGAACGCAGTTATAAACAGAACCCAGCTCAATAAATTTGTGATGCTGGAAACTGGTTTAAGTCACGCTAGTTCTCATATACGCGCAGACGCAGCCTTAACGCGAAAATAATTCAAACTTAACGGAATTTAAACGTTATGTGCGCGTTTAAATTATAATTCGGAGGTGTTTTCATCTTTTTGTCGTTTAGTCTATACAGGAGTCTCCGGTGAATTCTTCGGTATCGTTTAATTGCCCAATTTCAAACCTGAGTATTCGCACGATCGCTTGAAAAATTATATATCGAGCAACGGTAAACTTCCAATTCCGCGCATATCGCATATTTGGCGACCTCTTGATCGTGGTGATGTCCGAGAATGGGTATTTTTTACGCGCTTCGAGTTAATTCGTCGTATTTAAAGCTTCGATGTTTTCCCAGGGTGTGGATATCGCTGAGTGGCAACGAAGTGATCGGCTGATGAGACGGCAATTTCCGTTGGAAATATCCGTCGTAATTTGAGAAGTACGAGCGTGATGGTAATGTAATTAACAAAATTGCGAATTATTGAAATTCGATCGCGTTTGAAAACGTTTAAAGACTGATGTTTTCTTGGCTAAATTTCGGTTGAATTTTTTTTAAGTAGTGAAAAAGTTAGTGATTTGGAAAATGGGTTATGAAAGTAGTGAAAAATTAATGAATTTTGTCAAAAAGTAGTGCAACAATGAAAAAACCCAAAGACGCGAAGTATTTTTGAAAAAATTACTCGAAAATTGTTCATTTTCGAAAATTGTTCATTTTCGATAAACGACTGGCAATTTTTTACGAACTGGCAGCACTGTCGAAATACGTGACGTCATATATATTTTTCAAAATTAACCATATAATGCATTTATTTTTTATAATTTTAATTTGATTTTTTTCAAATACACAAATTTTCTTCTAATCTAAAATTTGACTTCGTTGATGCGGGGGGGAGGGGGGTTGAAGTTGAAAGGTTTTGAAATATTTGGAACAGAGGTAGTGAAAAAGTAGTGATTTTTCAAAAAAAAAAAAATCCGTTAGATACCCTGACCTTTGATCTAGAAAACGCCACCAATCAGCGATAATGCTATAAATTGAACAAAAATCTCGTAAATGAACTTTTTAATAATTTTTATATCACGATTTTTACCAAAATATGTGGTTAAATTTTATTTCTCGTAGTTCTTATTCTACTTACAAAAGTGTTTTGGGAAGCAAGGGGAAATCTAATGGAAAAAATTTCATTATTGGTTAATTTTCCAAAAAAATTACGTAATGTTTCAGGTCAGAATTTTTTTCTGGAGAACGTGATGGAAAGGCGATGAGAAATTTTGTTCATCGTGTAAGCTCTTTCTCTTCCCCCCCCCCCCTCATCAATCCGTTCTTTCATACATCATTCGGATATAGCTCCGAGGCGAAATCACTTTTGTTATTGAAAACCCTTTGAATACATTAAACAAGGCGGTAATTTATTGCTTCGGATAATTTAAATTCTGATATGTATTTTTGGTACTTTTTATCTGGCAAATAATTGTATAGTTGCGTTGGGTTTCATATTTCCATCGTCATACGAGATACGACCTTTTATGGAATACGGACACCATCGTGCGTATATACGTTCGACAATGGAATAAAATTAAAAAAAAAATTCTTGGCACGATATCACGAAAATCGTACTAATCGAAAAGAAATAAGAATGAAAAAAAGAGAAATAGTGGTTAGATTTGAGAAATAATTACGAGTATGTTGATACACGCGAAGACGTGAACTCGATGCATTCCGCCTGCGAGTAAACTCGGTTGTAAGATCAATAAATATTAATCAATTATAATTGCACCTTGGTAGTTGGTGCATGAACTCTGGAGCATTGGATTTTTTCGGATTCGACTGGTGAAAAGTTTTGGTGATTTTCATCTTAGTTTTCGAATGGATAGCGGGCGACGAAAAGGTGGAATATTTCACAAGGTCATGGAACGTGATGAAGCTCGAGTAGATATAAATATGTGAGCTTTCACTCGGGTATAGCAGGTCATCCTGAGATGGAATTTTTCGCTGGTTGGATTACACGTGATCTCGCGGTGAATGTGAATACATGTTACCGCAAAACAAATAAAGCTGTTAAGGAATCTTATATAAGACGTTAATCGATTCAGTTATTGTAACGATTCGGTTAGCGGTGTAATATCCGGGGTGGAGAAATTACTACGAGGTACGGCGATTTCGCTCGACCACAAAATACCTCAACGAGTGAGCCGAGAGAAAATTAAAAATAAGATTTATCGAAATCGTTTATTTTACGTTACGCGTAAACGTGCTTTTCAATTTGATTAGCTTGTTATTTATACGAGGTGTAATTTAATAAGCTACGGTTTTCTTGGCCGATGCGATGCTGGTTCGTATGTGGAACACCGTAGATCCACCGCAGATCCTTGGCGCGGACACGGTGACAAGATGCAGAACTTGTTTGCATCCGCGGTCTTCTCGGTTTTACGTAGCAAATATAACGAATTTAATGAACCAGCGATCGCGAAAATTAACCCAACGACTTCTACCGTCCACGTGTAAAATGTAAAAACCAACGTTAATTTTTATTGACGCTAATAATTATTTTCATCTCGTTGCAGATGGATAGTTCACCAGAATAAATATGAATAATGGAATGTGATCTACGTACAGCATCGGTGAGTTATTCGAAGTATTTATCTATGGCTCAGATTCCTCTCTTTGCTCAATGTTACGTACTACCTCAAGGCGGTATTTTTTTATAACTAAGTTTCGTAATTTTACTCGGCTTTGTGAATTTATGGGTGGTGCAGATACCATATAATAAACAAGTACGAATATTTTGATGAAATTCGATGTTGACTTATGACTAGTTCAAGTTACCGCGTTCGGTATAAGTTCGCGGTCCCGGAGACTTGGACCGCGTAGTAGTCGCAGCAGGAGATGAATATTTTATACTTGCTCGTGAGCGCGCTTTGTGTAGATTTGTTTCAATCGCTTGTTTATGGGAAATATTCGGCATAAATGAAGTTTGAAAATAGGACGAATTAACGTCGCGTTTATGGTAATACGTCGCCGAAGATGGTGACCACCTTGGTGACATGTAGGGATTTCGGTTTCACGAAGGAGTTCCTTTTAAACGAGTAAATCTTCGAGACGTTGGCTTTTTTATAAGTTGCGAAATTATGGCGTAACTTTTATAACGTGATATCGCCAGTTAGTATGAGAAAATGATTCGTTATTTGGTTACGTTGACATGACTGGTGGAAAATATTACGTACTAGCTTATTTGAAGGATTTTCAGAGTATTGTAGTATTTTATTTGTATTTACCAGCAAATTACCCGTAATTACCTGTATTTACCAGTAAATTACACGTAATTATCTGTATTTACCCGTAAATTACCCGTAATCATATGCATTTACCAGTAATTACTCGTGATTACCTGTAGATTACCGGTAATTACCCGTATTTACAAATTATTTACCCATAATCATCCGAATTTACCTGTAAATTACCAGTAATTACTTGTGTTTACCAGTAAATCACTCGTAATTACCTGTATTTACCAGTAAATTACCAGTAATCACTTGTGCTTACCAGTAATTTACCCGTAATTATCTGCATTTACTAGTAAATTACCATTGATTACCTATATTTACTTGTAATTTACCCGTAATTATCCGTATTACCAGTAATTACTAGTGTTTACCGGTAAATTACCCGTAATTATCTGTATTTATCAGTAAATTATTAGTAATTACTCATGTTTACCGGTAAATTACCCGTAATTACCTGTATTTACTAGTAATTTACCTGTAATCATCTACATTTACTTGTAAACTATCCGTAATTACCTGCATTTACTAGTAAATTACCAATGATTACCTGTATTTACTAGTAATTTACCCGTAATTATCCTTATTTACCAGTAATTTACCTGTAATCATCTGTATTTATCAGTAAATTACTTGTAATTACCTACTTTTTCTGGTGAATTATCCGTAATTACTTGTATTTACCGGTAAATTACCTGTTACTACCGGAATTTCCTAGTAAATCACTTGTAATCATCTGTATTTACTTGTAGATTATCCGTAATTACCTATATTTCCCAGTAAACTACCCGTAATTACCGGTATTTACCGGTAAATTATCCGTTATCATTCGTACTTACCAGAAAATCACTTATAATTACCTGTAAATTACTTCTGTTTACCTGTAAGTTACCTGTAATTACCAGTTCCTGCTATTTTTTGTAGTTCGGATAAATTTTCGATTTCAAAAGTTGAAAAATAACCATAAAACCTCGATACTTTAAACATGGAGAAAAAGTAGACCATTAGGATAGATCCGGCCAACTCCCTCCGAACTGTTTATAAAACTGAGGCGGCTTCGAGGTAGAAAATACGCACAATAGTACACGATATAATAAAATTAGTCGACTTAGTTTCTATTTTTGGTCATTATAAGTACTTTGAAAAAGCGCGATCGAGATAACACGGCTGTGGCGGCGGCGCGGCAGTGAGAAGCGAGAGTATATTAGCCTTACGGCTAAACGATGTGGTCGGTATTTTAAACAATTATGACGCCGCGAACGTTCAGACGCACGTTATGACCATATACGTTTTGCGGAATAGATACTTGAAAAGAAGAGAAATAACGCTTAAGTAAACAATGATCGGCTGCAGTTCAAAGCTTGTGCCCCTTCACCCGCCTGTCTCTCTCTGTCTCTCTGCCGATACACATGTATGCAAAATTTAATCCGCGCACGTCACTCGATGAACTAGTTAAACTCCGTTATCAGGTTAATATCTAGCTGCTGGCTATGATAATGCTAATGACGACGGATTATACAAATCTACCTAATATCTACATCTGTACGCAGCATCGTGCCAGTAACGGTATCCTCTGCATATCCGTCCGGCTATGGTTTCCCTAATTCGGTGAATTTAGGTTGGGTATTGAAGAGCGGGAGTGTTCGGAGTAGGTCTTTTTTTTCAAATTTCGTGAATTTATTTTCATATTTAAATATGGGCGCGATTGATGAAAGATGCATGTGAAAAAATTGAAATTTCGTGTTACATTTGAGAGGAAATTTTTTTTTCAATTTATTATAATGATGTATTACGCCATGAATCTCACCGCGTCTGCTTTATCCATCACCTCAACTCAGCGAACCTCCCTTCACGTCAGCTCCTAACACAGCGTCGATTCGTTCTCCGATGAATTGAACCACCTCGATTGAAAAACTTTTCATACGAAAAAAAAACCTTCAAAACGCATTCACTTTCTTTTCACAACCGATAAAAATCTACGCTTCGATTATACGTTGCGTAATTTCAATACAATTCGAAAATCATCAATGGTAACTTGCAATTTAACTTGCTCGCTGGAACATTACACCCGATAAATCTTTTCACCAAACGGTAGCCTTTCCAGGCGAATTATACTTTGATTTCATAAAATCATCGAACAAAGGCGCGAATTCGCAATCAAAACGTCATTAGTCATAGAATACGTTGGAAAGTGATTCGAGGCATAAACATTAAAGCGTATTTCGTGATAGGTAAATCACCACGTCGCCGCGTAAACGTTACTTCAAAACGATAATTAATTTTTTTTCCGTAATCGAAAATTCCTTTGAATTCTATTCGCTTTCCAAATTAAGCGGATTTCACCGCGCTACGTAAATCACGACGTCGAGATATAAAACAACAAAATTTTAAGGTCAAACCGTGAAATCCTCGGCCATCCTTAGGTCATTACACCTGTCTCCTATCTGGATGCGCTACTAGCTTAGTAAATGCGAATAATCAACCGTAATTACGTGCCACATTTCTACGTGTACGTTTCCCGTGAAAATGACCACACGATCTGCATCGGGGGAAAAAAATTTCGTGTAAATTACCCATACGACGAGAACACACACGGTTAACTAATGGCATAGTTAGGTATATTATACGCGGTATTTTATAGGTAAAAGGATCATTTCCGTTGCACTTCCGGTATCTCGCTAGGTCATCCTTAGTTCCGTTATTTGCTGCGTAGCCAAAATATCACCTCATCCTTGCCCGCTCTTTAAACACATGCACCTCGTGTTCGGCACCAAATTCTCTTTCATTCTGGTGGTATTTCATCACAGTAAAAGTGCTCCCATTACATATTCATTTTTTAATACTATTTAATTATTCATCTCGCGTACATCGATTTAGCCATATTCGTAGTAATTCGTAGGGGGCTCTTATCGGATACGTTACCTACGCTCTAATTAAACGAATTAATTGCGAAAATATTAATCGAGGTGTTCGATTAAACGGTTTTTATCCCATGTTAACGAAAAATTCCTCCGCAGGCAAGAAAGGTCATCGATATCGTAATTCACACTCGATCAGACCTATTTTTTATTACGGATTTCATACGGCGCGACATTACAATACGATGGAATTCCATGTAAACTCGCGTTTCTTCATTGATTCTTTTTTTTTTTTCATATTCTACGCATCGACGTATAAAAGAGCCGCCTCGGATGCCGAAGTCGTTGACGTATTGGTGACGATGGTACACGAACGCGTGTAACCGATGACATAAATATGATTGTAATTTCGCCGACGACGACGATGTAGCCGCTGCGAGGCGATACTTATGTAATTTTTCATACGTTATTGGTTTCAGAAAGAGAAAAAAATTTGAAATGGGTATAACGAGGTTATTCATTGCGCTGTTTCGAGTGACCAGGTTATCTCTGAAAATTGAAAAAGGGGGCATGTTTGATTCGAAAATTTGTAAAGGCGTGAAAAACATAAGCGCGGAAATGCGCTTTTTTGAATTCCTCGTAAATTTTGTATTTACAATTTTTCTTGAATTTTGATCCATGGTTCGTGGTTTGCTCGAATGAGGATTTTATCAAGATGAGGAACCAGAACGTGAGATCAGGTAATTAAGAAATTTCAGGAGATATGACAAAAACGTTGCCACGAAATACGTCTCTTAATTCTACGCAATTTTTGTATGCGCAATGTTTCTCAGATTTTGATCCGTGGTTCGTAAAATTCGCTCAAATAAGAAATTTTTCATGGAACAAAAAAATATGAGTTTTTTCAAATACCTGGAAAATTTGAAGAGATTCGAAAAAAATAATGATGTAAAAAGTACACATCCCTTGATCCTCTGCAACTTTCGTATTTTCAGTTTTTCTAAAATTTTTACCCGTAGTTCGTAAAATTCGTTTAAACAAGAAATTTTTCGGGGAAACCAAAAAATACGAGTTTTTTCAAATACCTGGAAAATTTGAAGAGATTCGAAAAAAATAATGATGTAAAAAGTACACATCCCTTGATCCTCTGCAACTTTTGTATTTTCAGTTTTTCTCAAATTTTGACCCATTGCTCGTAAAATTTGTTCAAATTGGAATATTTCTTAGACTGCGGGAAATCAGAGAATGAAAATTTTCAAATAACTGAAAAATTTGACGAGATATGAGGAAAAAGTCGGAACAAAAAGTATGTTTTTCGTGATTTCCTACAACTTTCATTCTTATGATTTTTCCAAAAAATTTACCAGTGGTTCACAAAATTTGTTTAAATCAAGAGTATTTTTAAAACAAACTATAAAAATGAAACATTCTTCGAATAAGTCAAATATTTGAAGAGATATGAGAAAAAAATCGGAACAAGAAATGTTCTTCTAGTGATTTTCTACGACGTTTATTCTTACAATTTTCCCTAAAAGTGCATCAGTGGTTCTCAAAATTCGCTGGAATTAAGAATATTCTTCAGACAAACCAATCAGTTTTTTTTAAATAATTCGAAAAATTGACATAATACAAACGAAAGAATTTGTAAACACCTGATTCTCTTGTTTTTCCATGTTTTTTGGTCAACTATCCCTCCCTCCTCCTCTCCCTTTCTTTACCTATATTGTGTTCTCAAATAAAATTAATATTTGTCTTCGTGTAGTGAGCCCTAAATTGTTGAAATAGTATTGGAACCGTATTTACGGCGTTGAAATCCAAACAATCGATATACACGTTGAGTAATCCTCAATTTTTGAATATCATCCCTCCTCCCTCTTTCCTCATTTGCTCTAAAATATGCTTAAAATTGACAATATGTGATGTGTTAAAATAATAAAATGAGATCCAGAAGTAATACGTTGGATGAATAACTGATTGAATCAATTTGGTGGTAATTTGAGATTTGTGGAGGGGGTAATACAGGATGGAAGGGGGTGGATATATGTATTAGTGATAAAAAATGGTGATGTATATCGATTGTATGGTTTTCAAAGGTGCTGAATTCAAATCTGAGGTCTATTTTGTGCTCAATTTGATGTAACTGGAGCAGCACTCGCTTTTCAATGACAATAACGTTAAGAAAAAAATAAATAGTTTTGATAAACTGAGTATTTTGTGTAGTTAGCTAATTTTATGACATACTAAGTCGTTCAAGGAGATATTTATCGAAATGATCGAGTCATTGAAGTTATTGAAATTGGAAAAAGAGACCTCGTTAGTTCACAAACCCCTGATCGTTGTTCAACTACCAGATCGAATTACGGTTTGCGGCATCGCGGGTAGAAAATAAGGAAAGTGCGTTCGTTGCGAAGCTAGAAATTACGTTGACCTTGCTTCGGGGACTGCGACATGTTGAATTTGTACGTTATCGTTTTGAAAAATCTCGCAAACGATATTTCAGAAGACCTTATATAGTTGCAGATCCTTCTCAGCCTGTCATCGCGAATGCTGTTGCTACCCTTCAATTATATTTTTTGCTAGGCTTCGCAGAAGAGCATGTGGATAACGCCTTGGAAGAATTTTCCCAACGACGGTGGCGTCGACGATTGGGCGACGTTTGTTAAATTATTAATGATCCGGATTGGAAATGAGTTTGCTCATCTGCCGATGAACTCGTTTAATAAATGCGTAACTTGATGTATTCCAAACATGGAGTCCTGTGTACGATAAGGCGAGCGAAAAAATGACTTTCTGTTTTTACCATAAAAGTAAACGTTTCCGATTTCCTCGAAGATGGCCACCGAGGATATGTAAATATGGCGAATTTTCGTCTTTCGGACGAGTGCGAATTCGTGGTATTTCACGAGGTCTTGGTGGATTTTTGAAGTACTTCGTGAGATGTCCGGTGTAATTAGCGCATCTGCGTCGCGATGTACTTGACCGTGATTTGTGGTAGTCACGCTTGTCACGTTTTGTGGGCCTACGAAAGAATGCTTGAAAATTTGGCCGGAATTATTACGTGTATTGAAGGATACCGTGTGTCTTACGTATTCCGCAGGTGTTTGAATGGAGGAAATAATGTTTGAAAATGCTGCTAGCCGTGAGATCTACGGAGGGGATGGTCTAGATTTAATTAAAAATTACACATGGAAATTATTTATCGTCGATTACGATTGGTGGATTTTTTAATTAATTCCGCGCCTATTGGTACGTGCGCTCCGATAAAAGGCGAAATATTGTCGGATGATTAGGGTACCCGTGTAATTAAATTATCGCCGTTCATTTAACACGACGCGGCGGCGATAGATTTACACGTGATTTTGTAACACTCGTACGATTGCATTACCGTGAATAATTTTATTACCAACTAATCACCATAAAGCCTTCTGTTCGATCAGCGGAACCCCGCGAATGTGGTTTTTTTTTCGCGCCAGTGTGGTTATGAATGTTGGATTGTAAGCACCTCTTGGGGATTTTAATGTGTTTGGGTGTTTAATTTTTCGCATTGTGTAATTATAATGAATCTCGGTAACGGTACCGTATGTTTTTTCTTTTGCGATGTCGATGAGTCTCTATTGAGAGACGGTAATGGGAAAACGATTATTGATATTGATTGTTTATTATCTATTATCCGCACAAAGCTTTTTGGTACTTTTCAATAGTGATTTTCGAGAATGGGTTTTGTATGGTTTATTTCCTGTTTGAATATCAGCGATGAGAAGGTTATAAACGGTTTGGCAATTGGATACACTGCTTATGGTTTCACGTTGGCGTGGTCAAGCACGTACGGAAGGTGATGTGTGAAAATCGGAGTTTTATTTGGTACTGTAAAAGGTTGAAGCGATGAGTGGTGAGGTTTCTTAGGGTTGGCTGCACTGATTCAATATTTCTATGTGTGGAGATTCTACAAATTAGCAACTGAAAGATATGGAGTCATTGGATATTTTTTTGAAGGCGATGAAGCGCTTAGTAGGTGATTAAGTAAATGATGGTGACTTTTATTCATGGGTTGGCTGCACTGATTGGATGCTTTTGTGTGTAGTTATGCCATAAATCTGCAGATAAGGGCTGGAAAGTGATTGGTTAGACGAATTGATCAATTTGTGATCAAACGGAATTGTCAGTTATTTTTTCGTTTTGTTTTATTTTTTAATTGCATGTATAAATGTACGAACTGCAACACTGAAAGTAAAATTTCAACTAAAAAAATATGTGAAAAATTCGACAATCCAAAATAATTTCTGAAGAATTTGAACTTGAAACATATTTTTAATGGGTTACATGAAAATCGCAATTTGAAGTCATTTTTATTAGATTCGTTCGTAAATGATTCTTTTGCTCGTAAGCAAACGGTTCATATCCCAGGAAATCATTAGTTGATATTGATAATTTATTCCGTTAAAAACATTTCTATTCAAAAAAATATATAAAAATGAATTTTACCGCGCATTCGTTCTTTACGTAAAGAATTGTTCGCGAAATCATAAATCGTTTTTTATCGGGTCGTTGTAAAATATTAAAACACATTTTCGTAAGATTTTGTAACGCGTTAGTGAACGATTTGTTCATTACCGTAATTAGTCACTTTGAATGTGCAAATCGTTCGCGAACGCTGGAATAATTTTTCATCATGTGCAACTGTTCTACTTTTTCCCCTTTAAATTGGCGAATATTTTTTGCGTAAATCTACAAACTAAACGAATTTTTCGGATCGTTCGCGAACGATTCATTCGTAAGAGTCATATTTGTCTAAACCAAGGAAAAACGCTTTTTCTCTGGGTGCAACTCTCGATCTTTTTTCCTTCAAATTGAAAAATATTGGGTATGTGTGTAAATCTTCGAGCTAAATTAATTTTTTCAAATCGTTCGCGAACGATTCGTTCTTACAAATTACAAATACTTCGTCAAAATTATGGAAAAACGATTTCCCTCCGTGTGCAATTTCCAAATTTTTCTCTTCAAATTGATAAATGTTAGGCATGTGTGTAAATCTTCGAGCTATATTAATTTTTTAAATCGTTCGCGAACGATTCACTCGTACGAGTCATAAATACTTTGTCAAAATCACGGAAAATGTAATTCGCGTGGTTGGTAATTAATAATTAGTTACTGATTAATCGATAAATAATAAATTGAGAAATTGTTACATCCTTTGTCTACAGTGTTACCAACCTTTGAACTAGATTTTCCCAAAAATGGAAAAATTCGCTTTATTGTGATTTTTTTCCGAATTAAAAATTAATTTAAATTCGTCGCATTTCAGTTCCGACGTCAACGACTAGTCGATCAGCAGATTCAAAATTTTGGTGAATTCGAGAATTAATAAAAAATTCCAACACAGCCGAATTTTTATTCAGTATTTTTCACGTGGCCGAAATTTCACCTATGGAAGCAATTCTGCAGCCTCTTGCGGGATAAACCTTTTCCCCACAATATTTTAAAATTAATCTCAGCCCTAAAAAAATCTGGTCTCTACATCTTCCTATTTTTTTGTAGAATTCCAGCCATCTTCTGCTACATTTTTTCAATTTACTCAAGAAACCTCGAATAATGTTGAAATTTTTTCTCGCTGAAATACTTTGCAATTTTTACCAATTTTAATAACAACTCAAAGTACCAAAAAAATTTCAATACCGCTGAACATCCCTGAAAATTTGCAAATAGTTAAATTCTAGTTTAAAAAATCAACATTACAAAATAATTTTTTTGGTTACTAAATTTTAACCAAAAAAGTTTTTTTTTTCAATCTTCAATATTTTGTGTAAAATTGGAAACGCAATATAGGCAGCTGAAATTTGGATGATCAAATTTTATAATATGCCCCCCCCCGCAAAAATTCTACTTGTTATGAATCTAATTTTTTCAAGATATTATTTAATTATGGGCGGAAAATGGGGGTTGAGGAAGGGAAAAATTCATTGATTTTGGTAGAAGTACTTCTTTTTTTATGACGATACATAATATCATCAGTGGGAATTGCTTTCAGTCGTCTTCGAATTCCATCTTACCAATTACTCTGTCAGGTTACCTGAAACGTCCACAATTCACAGTATAAACCACACGTGAAAAATCACAAACCCAATTACCCGCGTAAACAAATATACACGTGATTCATATGGAAACCCATATGTAAACCTTACACGCGCTAAATCAACCCAAATGACTCGGTAGTATTTCGCGACATTGAAAATACTCTAAGAATTCGCCTTCACACGAATTAATTACCGCAGCGGATAATTTATAATGAAGAGCCGCGCCACACCATCGTGTCCATTACTTTCTTCCTGTACATACGGTCGACTTATTAAATGGAGAACAAGGTGAACTCGAAACCTATCCAAGGGCTAGTTCATGTACCGAAAAAAAAAATAATCTCACGTACATTCGAAAAAAAATTATTACATCACTTCAAATTAAATTTATATTTCGAAACGTGCGGTAATTAATGCCGCCCATAATAGGATGGAAATTATCGTTCGAATGTATTCATTAAAAATGAAGAAAATACCGAATCCGGCGTGTACGAAAAAACACGAAATCTTATACTCGAATCATATTTGTCCGATGCGAACGCTGCGGTCCGCGTGATATTTATAGGTTTATCAATTCCGAAAAAGAGCATTACATCGTCAACAAGCATTCTGAACTCGATGAACCGGTTTCGGCGACGTTTTCCTCGTTCGAGATGTTTTACGCGAAATTTTAGCATGTGTAAATACTTTTTGCCAGATCTTTCCGATACATTGTGTATAGCTTAATGAACGCCTGAAATTCATCACTTGAAATTTCCTAGATTCGCGTGATTCATCTATGAAGTATGCACATTCTACTTGTTGAAAAAACAACCAAACTAGGTAATTGGAAACGTTTCGTTATTCTTGTCAGAAGGTCTTCCAGGTAGAAATGCTTCAATATGGTTGACGATTTCGGATACGGGAACTCCGCAGATGCGCGGATAGGTAATCGACCTCGTAGAAAAGGTTCGAATCGTTTCAGAGAGTTTGTAGTATTTGTGGTGAAAATTTGGACCAATTTTTGGGAAATTTCGTCCAGAGTGTGGGATTTCCAGTTGAAGAAAATACTCAAGCGCGATCTTTTGAGGATTTTATGCGAATTTCACGCAATTTTTGGCTAATATGGCATGCAACGAAGTATTGCACTATTGTTAAATTTTCACCGTAAACCAAATAATGATCCGTCATGTCCACAGGAAATACCTTCTTTATTAACATCCACTTCCAAGGTAATTCCATCCAACTGCACGTGACTCCTTATCACAACCGATAAATTATCATTGTACATTGCAAGTCATTAAAGAACCATCTAATTGATGATTTTCGATCGTCCTTGGCGAATGCGACTCGCATGCGTTTCCAAGAAATGGTGATCCTGCATCGAGTCAACATTATGTTAATCGATTCCACATTTAAGTCACGTAATTCGATTCCGCACCATTACGATGGCATTTTTACGAAATGTTAATCGCGCGTAAAATCTTCGATAAACTCTCACGGATTCTTAAATGTCGCTTATTCGGCGTCGGTCCTTGCCCGAAAATTATTACATCTCGCGACCTACATACGAACATACGAAGAATTCCGCGTTTTTTTCTCATGTTCTAAACGAGATCTCTCGATATTATAAATTCGCCAATTAGACGAAACCTTACGTCATGTGAGTGTACCATACACGTGTACGATCATGTCAACCTTTTAATAACTCCGCATTTGTGAAGCTCTCCGGTCACGGTTTTTATCCTCGGAGCTGTAAATTTTCGTAATTTGTCACGTTACGCGGAATAGGTGCGTTGGATGTGGAAAATTTTACCCTGGTGAAAAATTTATTCGAAATTTATACTCGACTCGATGACGATTTTCAACGCTACCGGAATGTCCGAGTGGAATTGGGTGTTGAATTGGATAAGCTCATAGGCGAAGAGTTCGATTATTATGCTAATTTCAACCTCTCGAGCGGCATTTCGACGTTGCGGGTAATTTGCGATTAGCGATTCGAAGAAATTTCGTTAATCATCGGTGAGATAGTTTTGACCATTTTTGGCATAATTTTCGCCGAGAGTTGGTTTCCGATCGTGATTTGATTCGTCGAGTAAATCGCGTGTAACGCTGTGTGGGGTGACATTGAAGCCACGGGGTGACTTCGGAATGTGGTTTTATGTCGCAAATTATTTACAACTGAGATAAATGAATTGAAATATTTTGTTCTAGTTTTTTTGTGATTTAATAAAAAAGTAATCTGAATGAATTCAATAAAAAGTAGATTGATTTTAAAAATAAAAATTATTTAAAAAAAATCATAACTTATAAATTAATTTAATTTTTTATTTTCTGATTTATATTATTCAATTAATTTATTTAAAAACAAAAAAAATTAATTTAATCATATTTTTACTAAAAAGAAGTTTTGCAGCGGGTTTTTCATGAACGTGTTTTTCTAATTGTTCTACATGAGTCAAGATTGAAAAACCCTAAAAAAGGCCCAAAAATCATGTTTTGAGGCTGAAAAGTGGTATGAGAGGTGGAAAGGTCGATACTTTCAAAAAGGCACTATTCGGGCAAACGTTACATGTACATTGTACGTGCCGAAGCACGACCTCCTAGGTCAATTAAATACCGCTAAAAGAGGCTCAAAAATCATGCTTTTTGAGGCTGAAAATGGGGTGGGGGAGGTGAAAGGTCGATACCCCCAAAAAGACACTATTTGGGCACCCACTGCATGTACATGCCGAAGCACGACCTCCTAGGTCAATTGGTGGGACTGCAGCCATGACGAAAAATTTTTTGTCAAATAATGTGGGGGGGGGGGCTTCCTTTCCTAAATGGTTTAGGACGCTGATTTTTGGGTATGTTGTATATATTTTATTGCTCTATGGATTGGCTTGTGTTTTAACTGTTCTTGCTTTTTTCAACCCTCCTCACCCCTTTGAAAAAAGTGACATCAAATTTTGATCCAAGGTCATCCCCACTCTGGTCACCTAGTGGACTATTCAAAAGAACCGTATTACTCGAATTTGAACTTTTTTTGTTGAAACTGATCCGAGTTAAACGCCTAAAACAAATATATTTAAACTGATGTCGATAAAAATGGTCGAAATAGACTACTGAGGTCCCGAAACAAACTTTGAGTATGCTCCCCCCACCTCTAACCACCCCCCAACTGATACAACGTAATAACCTTGGTTTTTATAAAAAGAAACCAGGCCAATAAGTTTGTAAAAACTTTTTTAAAAAGTGAATATTTTCTCAAAATTGGAGGAATAATGATGACTCGATATTTTAAAATTAAGATAAACGATTCTGTGGAATTTTAGAAATTGTATAGAAGAACTTTTATGCAGTGAAGGGGGAAGGGAGGGGAGGATTTTCACGGAATTTTCAAGTACCGCGGAAATTCTCATCGAAGACTATGTTTATTTCAGCCCATGATGAGTTGATAATACATTTCATGTATATACAGGGTGTCCTAAAAATCACGGAATGTATTTTTTTCTACGAAAATTCACATTAAAAAAATCACAGTTTTTTGAATACTACTTATTAGGATGATGATAAGGAGGAAAAATTATGTGAACCGGTTCAATTATTCTCAACCAGTTAATAATATGAAAATTTGTGTGAGGACAGTTTATTGAATTTTATTATCCCTTTATATGTACCTTTGAAAATGCCTTGATATGGCGAAACGCGTCAGATTTTTATTGTAAAATTTTTCATTTTTTATTTTTTGTATTTGTGAATTTTTTATTTTTATTTTATTTTTTGTGAATTTGTGAATATTTGGTGAATTTTTTATTGCACCATGTAACGCGTGTAAAATAGACGTAATTCAAATAATATTTTCTAATGGCGTCAAAAGTGATTTCCTGTAAAACGATATCGTTCCGAATGCGGCGACGAGGGAGGGGAAAATAGATGATGGTATTGAATACATCCAACGTCATCGTGGTATCAACAAGATCTCGACTGGTATATCGAACCAGAAACATCACGGCGCTGGTCGCTAAAGAACACAATTCGACTTACAGGGAAATCAAAGGCGTATATTAAAAATAAACCGTAATTATAACCGAGCTCCGGGCCGTTTGTTAATTACAATATACACGATCTCGCCAAATCATCGGAACCAGGTCCGAGGTGTTTCGTGAGAATTAATTCGCTAATCGACGTCGAGATGGGTCGTGAATATTACCAAATCCTCGCGTCTATTATATCCGATGATTTATCAATTCGCCAAACGAGGAAGCTGGGTTCGTTGGAGCGAGACGTATAAATGGAGCGTTTCCAGTGCATCTTGGGATCGCGAGTCTACGCATCGATGGGTATAAAGCGATCAGTCCATTTCTCGAGATTTTTCGGTGAATTGGATGAATTCACGAGCGACCGTGTCCATGCAAATGGTCGCCTTTGATTAGAGGCGTTGGTGATCGATGAATTTCCAGTGTTTAGCCCCCGAACGCAAACGTTGCATCCCTGGAACATCTCAATACGAATTTAATCTATTTAATTAAACAGCCAGTCGAACAATACGATTCATAAAGCGATTGAAATCTTTCACGACCGAAACGTGATCCGAGCTGATTTGCATTTTGTCTCGAATACCGAACACCGAACGGAACTGAAAATAGTGAACCAGGTTTCTCCTCGAGGACTACCAACTCCAACGTTAAACGGACGTGGGTTGTAGGGCTTTCGAAACCTCGCAATGGAATCCTTTTCGACATCTTTTGTCAACTGTGGCAAAATATCGAGAGCGCCTATCTTGGTGTAACATCTTAGTAAAAAACAAGCCAAAAAATTCCAAGACACGTGGTAATTTACGAACACGCCTTGCGTCATGTGGCGAGTAATTCTCGGCGGCAATTCCAAACTTACACCGGAAAGTGTTCGCATTGTTTTATCGACGTCATCCAAGGCAGCGTAAAACGCCCCCTCGTCCGCGCATCATTTGGCTAAATCATTCGCTAAATCGTTTCACCTGCGATGATTAAAAGTGGCCGCGAGGTGGCCTTCGTGTAAAAAACCGCAATTTAGGTAACTGAAATTCTCCGCTAGCATTTTATTACCTGACCTACGTGTCTGTTTAAAGGGTATTTGTGTGTAATCGTTCAACTCGAGCGTGAATGCTCGTGTATTATCAGTGTATATAGCCCCGTTCCATGGTACGTGTTTTTAAACGTGCTCACTGGACCGATTCCGCGCTGGATTTGTGGCCAATGAGTACTAAAAAGGGTTTAGCAACCTGGAAAGTAATCCCAGGTGATGTTTATATGGTTTTACTGTTCGGAATGTAACAGAAATAAACATTGTTATATGAACGAGTCGAGAATAAGAAATGGTAAATTATCGATAAATGCGATGAAATTCGTTAAAATGTATCCATCGCTTCGATGGTGATAGATATTGAATTAGATGATTTAAAGATACATCATCATTGGTGACTTTCCTTAATCTGGAAATTTCCAAACGGTGGATCTAATTAATTAATGTTCAACGAAAAATATAATTTTTTCATGTCATCGTAATCAGCAGCATGTCTCTGGATTTTGCTGCCCTCGAACGCTTTCTGATGCTCACCCCCACTCCACCCTGAATTATTTGGTTCTTTAAAAAGCTTACATTTGAATTATATTTTGCTATCAAACTTTAGTACTTTTTTGAGCAGTATAAATACTAATAACTTCGCTCAACTCATTTTCCACCCAGGAAAATTCATTTAAATCACAATACATTTGCTTAAAATTGAATAAACTTTGTTCAAGTAGCTCAAATATATTGAAAAAATCGCTTAAAAATTATTGAAATTTTATTTGAATTTATTACAATTACTTTAAATTACACAAAATGTTCAAACCGTTGATAAAATTGTTCAGAATTGCTCAATATTCACTAAAAATTTCAGAAAAACTGTTAAATTGTTGTTAAAACTCATCAATGTTGATTAATACTCGCTCAGCGTTGTAGTAAAGTTGTGCGAAACTATTAAACTATCGGAGTGTTGTTAAAATAGCCTAAAATTGATCAAAATTTGTTTAAAATTGTACAACAGTTGCGCAGAACGATTAAATTATTGAGAAATTTGGTAAAAATTGCGCAGAACTATCGAAATGTTGTTAAAATGGTTTAGAATTGATCAAAATTTATTTAAAATTGCATAAAATTTCGAAAAATTGTCTAAATATTATTAAAGTAGTTTAGAATAGATTGAAATTTGTTTAAAATTTATTAAAAATGTACAAAATTGTCAAAATGTTGTTAAAATTCTTTAAAGTTGAGTTATTTTGAGCAAATATTGAGCAACATTAATAAATTTTAACATTTTGACAATTTTTTGCCTTCTGAAATTTTAAAGAAATTTTGATCAATTTTTGAACTTTTTTATTAACATTTTGACAATTTTTGAGTAATTTTAAGCAATTTTAAACAAATTTTTATTGGCTATAAACTATTCTAACAACATTTTGATAGTAAATTGCAATTTTAAGCAAATTTTTCATAAATTTTATCGTTTTGCTCAATTTTTACGCAATTTTTAGCCAATATTTACCAATTTTAACAACAATTAAATTAATTAAATAAGGTACAATTAATCAAATAAAAAACCTAATAATAAAAAAAAAAAAAATTATAAAATTATATATAAAAAAATTCATTAAAATTATAAAACAATTTTCTTTAAAAACTAACTTAACTAAATCTATTAAAAATTGAAATAAACCTTTAAACAAAATTTTATTAGGACCTAATCGATTATTTAAATAACCTAAAACTTTACGCTCCAATATATATATATATATATATATATTGATTGTTAATTTCAATTTTAATCAAATTTTTCATCAATTTAATCGTTTTGCACAATATTTATGCAACTTTGAGCAAATGTTGAACAATTTTAACAAAATTTCAATAATTTTGTATAATTTTAAAGAACTTTAATCAAATTTTGATCAGTTTTGAACTTTTTTAACGTCATTTTAGCAATTTCTGTGCGGTTTTGAGCAAATATTCCTTTAATTTGATCGTTTTAATATTTTTTTGTGAAATTTTGAGCAAATATTGAACATTTTTAAACAATTTTAACAACATTTTGAAAATTTTGTGCATTTTTATTCAATTTTAAACAATTTTTTATCGATTCAAAACTATTTTAACTACATTTTGATAGTTTATTGTAATTTTAACAAAATTTCTCCTTAATGTAATCGTTTTGCACAATTTTTGTGCAATTCTAGGAAATTTTAAATGAAGTTTTGATTAATTTTAAACTATTTTAACAACATTTTGATGGTTTTTTGCAATTTTATGCAAATTTCTCGTCAATTTAATCGATTTACGCAACTTTTGTGCAATTTTGTGCGAATATTAGTCAACTTTACTTAATTTCACAACGTTTTTACAATTTTGTGCAATTCTGAGCAATTTTAAGTAAATTTTGATCGATTGTAAACTATTTTAACAATATTAGAATCGTTAATGATATGAACACTTTTTCCACTTCGATAAAAATTGATTAATACTTCTCAAATCCTTCATATACTTACGTATTAGTTACGTTTACATTTACACGATATAAACATTTCAGGCAACTCTTCCTCTTGCTCGAGCATTTCCCAGTAAAACATCAAACGCTGATGCTCCATCCACGTAGATAATAGTGTTCCGTAGTGCATGATGAAAACAAAGAAAATTCTCTTATTGAAAAATTTTATTACTACGAATTTGTACATCTACTACGCAAAAGTAATTGAAATTAAGACATAGGGTTAGCTGGACTTGAGGATTTTTCAATTCCAACCAGAGATTATACTTGCAACATCAAGGACTGGCTGCTTTATGCCCAATACATTCCCACGTACCATAAATGAAAATACCATCGCGAAATAAATATAGATACAATAGTTCAACATAGTAATCAATCTATACGTAACTTCGAAATTTGCTTCAGCGTCTGTTTGCGACGGTGAGGTACTTGCTGGTACTTGATCCATCCTACAGTGTTGTATTCTTGCGCAAAATCAAATCCTTTCGTGTGAAGTTCTATGCAATAAAAATCACCGAAAATACGCAAAAGATTCACTGATAACCTGGAATATCCGCCGTATATGAGCGATTGCTGAAATCGCTGGCATTCAAAACAATGAACCCCGGGGAAAATGCTTTCGTATAAGTCATGCGCGAGTGAATGGAATTTCATCCATTCGTCTCGTGGCTCGACCTGGATAAATTAATTTCCCGCAATTGCAGGTAACCCCGGAAAAGGAAAACTTCGAAGGAAGAGACAACACTGTTAAGGATGAGGAATCTGAAACGCTTGAAATTCGTAAATTATGATGAAATTTCTCGAGCTATTGGCAATGAAACGATACACAGAGTGTGCTGCAGCGAAAAGTTGAAAAGGGGATACTACAGAATACACACATGAGGAAATTGTAATTTTTTAATTTTTACTCGAAAACGGGAGGATTTAAGGTAATTTTTCATTTTTTGTAATTCGAAGAAAATTAAATTTCCTGTTTTTTGGTATAAAAACAATCACGTTTTCAGTATTTTTAAGACTGTGAAGCTCATTTCTTATTAATGATTTTCAGCTTTTTTCTTCGTTTTGCAACTTCGCATTAAAATTACCTCGAATTTAAATTAGAAACTCAAATTTTTTGTTAATCTCGAGTTTACAGAATTTTTTCGTCTTTTTAACGATTTAACAACATATTTGTTGATGAATTTTTCATCAAAATATTCGCTATCAATTTTATGATTATGTTAGTCTGTCGGTGTTCATGTTGTTAAAAAAAGGAAAATATTCTAAAAATTCGAGATTTTCAAAAAATTGAAAGTTTCTGACCTAATCTTGAGGTAATTTGAATGCAAGGTTGCAAAACATTGAAAAAAATCTGAAAACCAGCGAGAAAAAATGAGCTTTACAACCGTAAAAATGCTCAAAATGTAATTGTTTTTATAACAAAAAATAGGAAATTTAATTTTCTTCGTATTATAAAAAATAAAAAATTCTCTCAAGTCCTAAAAATTTAAAAACTACAATTTCCCTACAAATTACAGTACAAGTATCCCGTTTTCAAGTGTTTCGTCACAACGCCACCAGATGTCAGCCACTTTGAATTTCTCACCGCCAATTCAGGAAAATCTGGGTCTTGTCTCCACCCCTTCTCGGCGACTCTGACGACGTGTTCCTTTAAGAAACGCCAGCTGTATGTGAAATTTTCCTATAATTTTCGAACTACTGAGAAGTTTTTGAAACAGAGGAAAGAATTTCGGTAGAAATGAAATTCCAAAGATATCATAAGTACGTCTCGTTGCCCCGTAAACTCACCATCGTCGCATTTACACGATGTAAACATCTCAAGCAACTCTTAATCCTGTTCGAGTAAATCCAAATGGAATAACCGCTGAAAGCAATCCTACCGATATTAATCTTGATTAAGAATGAAAAAAAACACACCCGATTTTTTTCCAGCTTTCACCGCGCACCGCAAGCTTCTAAATTCACTCAATTTGAACGTCGGTCGGATCGAAAACTCGCAATGATAAACAGGTCCTAGCGTTCGCGTTAAAATCGATTATCATGGAAATTAAAAAATCGGCGACGGTGATTGATCGGCGGTAATTTGTCTTTGAATCCTACGCCCAGTATCGTAAATTTTCATCGAATATGCTGTTTAATTTCGAACGCTACCGAAATCGTGGATTTAATTCGAATATTATGACAAGTGCCCTCCTACGCGTCGACGGGAGAAAAAAATCTCGTAGGAAGGTAAACGATGTCCTATGACGATCGTAAAGTTAATCGAACAACGCGGGCGATATCGAGTGTTCGTAGTTGAATGGGGTACAATGTTTAGATTTTTCGACGATTATTACGTGATTCTCGGAGTCGTCTTTGGTTTAATTGTAGCTACGCGAAAAAACAGATCGTATTGATAAGAGGTAGCGATTTATCAGCACCTAATCCAGAGGTGGGTTTGCTAATGGCGCGTTTGTTGAAAGCGATATAGCTCTCGAGAGCAACTTGGAAGATTAGAAACCAGCGGGATAATAATTAATGTTGTAATTAGAACACTTCGAGTGTAGTACGAGAGGCGATCTCGCGAGATCGATGATAAATACGAGCTTATGGAAAATGACGTTTCGATTGCGAAATTATACGCCATCTTTTGCCCTATGTACAATGCGCTGGTTTACGGAAGAGGTTCCAGGTTCCAGAGTTAATGGAAAGCGGAGCTGTTTGCTCGGAGCGTTTGGTATTTTACGCGTATTGTTCTTTATTAAGGCTTCCATTATGAGTTAATATATGGATAAAGGTGATATATGGACGACGAGTGTATCTATTAGCTCAAATATACACGTTTATATGGTTAAGGTCGATTTCTGATTGTCTATTGATTAGGTGTTAATTCTCTTACGAAATAGACTCGCTCTGTATACAAGTGCAGAAGTAAAATATTACCGCACGTTCACTTTTCGAATGATTTACAAGGCGGATCTATCTGATGGTACAGATAATATATGTAGAATGCGAGAATGTGCTGAAATCACGTGTTTATTTCGATGTTAATATGGTATTTTAAAATGTGGAGCATTAGGTAGGGGAAGGGGAGAAATTCGACGTACAAAATCCTTGAAATGACTTTTGAATAGAAACTAGATTTATACTCGAGAGAAATTTCGTTAATCGAAACGAATTTCGAGTGTGAACTTCGTAAACACTGCTTTGCCTCCATTTGGTTGGTTCCGCGTTCCGCATTTCGAATTATAAAATTACCCAATTCTTGAAACGCTGCGTAAGCGAAGATTATTTTAGTGAATAATCCAATCAACGAACATCGCCGAAATGATTCGAGAATATACGATTTTTACCGAAAAGAGCCGAAATTCGTCAAAAATACTCGGAAGTGATTGAAAACATTTTAAAACGAAAATTACCGAAATTCTTCGAAATGAGACGATATTCATCGAAGTATACCCGAATTAATTGAAATTGCTCGAAAAACTACGAAAACCGGAAATCGTCCGAATTACTTGAACTTACGGAAAGTTTGCCGGAAAAACACGAAATTTGCCGAAGTTTCGCACGTTTAATCAAAATTATGCGAAAAATCATCGGAAACGAGTATCAACGAAATTTATCGAACTTACCCGAAGTATGCCGGGAACATCCGAAGTTGAACGAAGTTAATCGAATTGATTGAAATTACATGAAAACGATCTAAAATAATGATGACGACATTTCCCGACATTTTCCGAAGTTTACCGAAAATATCCGGAACTTGAAGAGGTTGCTTTTATTGTTCGAAATGACCAAATAACCAGCATGTCGAAAAAAAAACAAGTTGAATATAATGAATCAAGTCGGCAAATGAAATCCCTCTGCTCCCTTCCCTAAATCTCTGCTAATATGAAATTATTAGCTAAAACCATCAAAACGAATTTAAATTCATCGAATGAACCATGGACATCATTTTATTGGAAAAATTGACCAAACTGACCAACGCTGTAGAAATAGTAATCAGATGAATTTTGATTTTTCGGACTAAAGTTGACGAAATGATTCGGTATTGAGCAAATTAAATATTGAATCTAAACTTGATAGAAAAACAAAGGCATGAAAAATGTTGGAAGTTGATTGCTTTTTTTGGCACAGAAAGAATGACGAATACGTTCTCCCTTCCCCCTTCCAACACAATATTTTCAGTTTTACCGTCGAACGTCCAACTTTAATGATTACTTGAGAAAATACCTCTTGAAATATGAAACACTGCGAGAAGCATCGAAGTATTATCCGAAATACTCCGAAATTTACCGAGGTGACGATTCTTGTAGCAACCGAAATTACCCGAACTTATTCGAAATTATTTTACCAAATGAAGAGAAAAACTTGAAAAATTGCTGGAGTGAGTCAAAAAAATGGAATATTTTATTTTTTGAAAAAAAAAAATATATATTGAAGTATGAAAAAGTGTGAAAAGAATCGAAGTTATCCGAAATTTACCGAAGTGACAATTCTTTTTAGAACCGAAATTACCCGAACTTATCCGAAATTAGTCAAGTTGACTAAAAAAAACTTGAATAATTGCCTGAATGAATCGGAAAGATGAATATTTCGAGTTGATTTAATACTCCGGACACATCCGAATTCACTCGATCTCAACCGAGTTGACTGGAACGACCTGAAAGTACGCGAAAAATAGTTAAAATGTACTCCACTTCTTGGAGAATTTATGATATTACCCACTTTCCATAAATCAAGCATGCTGCCCATTCACCACCAAAACACTTGAGCGCGTACTCCGCCTCAATGCAACTCTCATCTTCGTGTATATCTTCGAACAATGACTCATCCACCAAGTATTCCATCACTCGGGGCAACTCGCGGTAACATTGCGCGTATAATCCGCGATACATCTCCATCGTTCGGTACGTTCTCGACCATGCATCACCTCACGTCACGTAGACGGCTTGCCGCATCACGCACGATACCCGATCGCGACAAAATAACGCATTAAGCCGATCGAGCATATAAATCTCATAGATTCATAATTGTCTCGCAGCATGTCTAATGCAGAATCAACATAGGCTGAATGGATTTTCGTGACCGCGGAGACACCGTCGCGTCCGCAGGTCTGGTGGACACGCATAACACATATGACCACACAAGACGCCCGGAGACGCGATTTTTCCACCTTTTCGGCAATACCTTTTGTAATCGGTTCATTAACAAGCACGCGCTAAAATACACAAGCTCGATGACCGGAGCTTAATCCGATACAGGAAACTTGTGAGGCTGCAGATTAAAGTGTCATAAAGACTCGACGCTCTTGCTAAGATAAATGAGCGTAGTTAATGACTTCTGATGGACGTTTGGCTTTTAACCGCCATAAGCGATGAACAATTAACCAAATAGAAAAAATTCGCCCCGGACGTTTATTCGGCTAAACATCATTAATACTGTAACGTTTGATTATGATTTAAATTCTTCCAACGTATGTTTGCCTCTTGCTACCAAAAATCTTAGAGAGAAAGCGGTTCTAATGTGGTTGGCTTTTTAGCTAATGAATTCTGTAAATTATTGCTTTTCAACGTGCAACAACTGAACGTGTTGCGCAATAGGGATTCTGGCTCGTCTTCGGATATGTTACCACTTTCAATTGTAAATTTCGGTACCATCTTCATGTATCTGGTTTCGTTTACCCATCGAAGCCCAATACGATTCCTTTAGTATTTTTTTTTCAATATCGTCTCTCGAGTCGTCTAATTTTCATCGCTAACAGCGTGAAAAAAATGACGTATCGGAGATTCGCACACGACCTATTTAGTATCGCCTAGACGTTCGGAAACAAGTGTCAGACGCGCGCAACGAACCGATTAACCGGCTACTTAAATGGTAAATTATTTAATTATTTAGTAATTATTTAATTCATTGGAAGTACGATGATAGTCGTCTGTCGATATATCAATCACAGCCATCAAATCGTATCGGTCACGTACACAAACGCGAACCATTTATAGAGATCGTCTTTCCTTTTACTTTTGAACTTTTTTATCTTTTTGCTTTTTTTTCACTCTCGTATTTGGTTTCGCTTACGTACGCGGATCGCAATTAATCACAATGGTCACATTCCATGCGCCTCCCAGAAAGCTACAAGTTTTACGTCAGGTTTTCGCTAACGTACTAGCAACGGTGGTAGTGCAAAAGACACCATAATCGAACCGGTATTCAAATAAATCATTGTTCAATAGATACGGTGAACGGAAACGGTATCGAGTGGGATTGTGCAAAAGTAACTCGTTCTTTGAGTACGAGAGAAAAAAAATTGAGGAGCGTTTTTCTCCGGCGTGCGTGTGCTAGCCAACGTATATGGTCAAAGTTGCATAGAATTTTTAATCGCGGAATGCTTCGGTCCAAGTAAATGGGTATTTTTCTATCCTCAGTTGTACCTTCGTCCGTTCGGTTTCGTTATTCGGTGATGAGAAGCGTGAAATGAGTCCAAGGTGTGATCCTTCAAGTTCAATTACATCTTGAAAATAGCCCAAAAAAGTCCACCAAGTTCAACGGGTTGAGAATAGAGTTTCGTATGAAATAACGATAAGGTCACCGAACTCCTTGTACATTTCACCGAAGCGCACCGACTTCAAAAAGTATTCATATTCGTACAAAGCGCTGAAATTAATAAAAAAATCTTTTATCTATGCATTATGGCAAGCGAATATGAAAGAAAAACACGTTAATCAGGTTTACAACGGGATTAATTCGCGTATCATCAAAAACCATGTAAATATTAACCGCGTCGACTAGCGCGCATTTAAAAATTACAAATTCGTTCGTAGTAAGGTAATTTTTCAAGTGAGCGGGTAAACGAGTCTACTAGATTTTAAGGGAAAAAAAGATCTTGTAAACATTGAAACGTTATGTATCGATTAATTTAAACGGAATTTTTAATAATTTACACGAGCCGGTGAAATGGACAATATTTGTTTGTGAAGCGGAATACACGACAAGGAGTACACCTGTTGCGTTGAACCACCTGAGGCATGCAGACGGTAGGATCGAGTTGAAATGGAATTTGTGAGGTTATGCGGAAAAAATAACGGTGCGATGGTCTTGGTTGCGAAGATTTCAGGTGATATTTATGTCCAGTCAAATTGAATATTTATATTAGTCCATTTAAAAATTTTCTAAAATTCCCCCACCTCCACTTACACTATTCATAACTCATTACCTGTACTTACTGGTAAATTACCTGTAAATTGCTTGTATTTACCAGTAATTACCGACATATTACCAGTAATTACCGGTAAATTACCCGTGCATTATTTGTAATTACAGACACATTACCAGTAAGTTGCTTGTAATTACCAGTAATTACCAACACATTACCGGTGAATTACATGCACATTACTTGTAATTACCAGTAATTCCAGGTAAATTACCTGTACATTATTTTCAATTACCGTCACGTTACCAGTAGGTTACTTGTAATTACCAGTATTACCAACGCATTACCGGTAAATTACATGCACATTACTTGTAATTACCAGTAATTACCGGTAAATTACCTGTACATTATTTGTAATTACCAACACATTACCAGTAGGTTGCTTGTAATTACCAGTAACTACCAACACATTGTCAATGAATTACCCGTACATTACTTGTAATTACCAGTAATTATCTACTTATTACCGGTAAATTACCTGTACATTACTTGTAATTACCGACACATTACCGGTAAATTACCGGTAAATTACTTGTAATTATCAACACATTACCAATGAGTTACCTATACATTACTTGTAATTACCAACGTATTACCAATAAATTACTTGTAATTACCAGAGATGTTACCTAATCACCTTCTGGTTAAACCTTCTCCAACTACACATTCCGGTATTTTCTACTGTACTTGTTGAGAATTAGGAACGTATCGAGGGTTGTATGAGAAGTAGGGGAAATGCGACAAGTCGTAAGGGGAGTTTCCCCAAAATACAGGGTGTAGCTTTCGAAACATCAGCTGTTTAATTGAACTCTCGTGTGGAATCTTACGCAGCGAGTTCGTAAAATGCGTGACATTTCGGTGGTGAACACGCTTTTCCCTTTTTTTTGGTGTGTTATGCGTAGTTTAATCCAAATCGTAATATTGTCAAATATCGTTGAAAACATTTAAAGTTATTCGATATTTTTTTTTAATTGAATAAAAGTGGTACAAAACGATTAAATTATATCATAATTTGTTTAAAATTGCGCCAAACTGTCAAAATGTGGTTAAATTGTTTTTAATTTTTCAATATCTGCTCAAAATTGCGTAAAAACTGTTAAAATAGCTCAAAATTGATTAAAATTTGTTCAATAATTGCTCAATATTGCTCGAAAGTTGTGCAAACCGGTTAAATTAATGAAAAATTTGTCTAAAATTATTGCAAAAAACTACTAGAATGTTAAAATAGTTTAAAGTCGATCGGAATTTGTTTAAAATTGCTTAAAATTGCACATAATTGTCAAAATGTTGTTGAAATTGTTTAAAATTGTACAGTGTTTACTAAAAATTGTTTAAAAACTATTAAAATTTTGTTAAAAGGAGCAAATATTAAAATACTTTGAACAATTTTAACAACATTACGACAATTTTGGGCAATTTTAAACTAATTAATGTTGATCAATTTTAGGCTATTTTAACAGTTCTTTGCAATTTCAATCAAATTTTTCATTAATTTAATCGTTTTGCACTTTTGTGCAATTTTGAGGAAATATTAAACAACCTCGAACAACTTCAACAGCATTTTGACTATTTCGTGCAATTTCAAACAAATGTTGATCAATTTTAAGCTATTTTGACAACATTTTGATAGTTTTTTGCCATCTTAACCATATTTTTTACTAATTTAATCGTTTTGCACAAATTTGGTGCAACTTTGAGCTAATATTGAACAGTTCTTTTATCATTTTGACAATTTTTGTGCAATTTTGAACAAATTTTTCATTAATTTAATGGTTTTGCACATGCTTGATGCAATTTTAAGCAAATATTGAACAATTCTTTTATCATTTTGACTATTTTTGGCAATTCTAAATAAACATCGAAGAAATTTAAACATTTGTAACATCATTTTGAAAATTTTTGTGCAATTTTGAACGGATTTTTTATCATTTTAATCGTTTTGTACTATTTTTGTGGAATTTTGAACAAAAACTGAATAAGTTGGGATCAACTTATGTGAAATTTGACTATTTTTAGGAACTTTTATGCGAATTTTTCATAAAATTTGAGCTACTTGTACAACTTTTTTGCGTTGGCTCGAAATTACAATGGAAATTAAAATCATCCTCGGGTATTTCTTACGATATGTAATGGAAATACCAAACAAGAATATTTAGACGATTCCGCAAGGTGACAATGTAACATTGTTTGTATATACACCGGTTTGGAATTGAGAAAAACGCGATACAATTGTCACGTCAATGTTTTCACTAAGGTAAACTAGCGCCGGGCAATTGGTGTTTGATTGCATCGACGATTATATATTGATTCTAATCTAATAAACATGACAAGTCGATGTTTATAGAAACGTACAAAAGAAAATAACGGTGCATATTATTCCCATAACCGATTACTTATCAAGACAGAAGCTCTGCGACGGGAGACCGGTGGCATTATTTTTTTCTTTTCGCAACATGCGCATTCGTATTTTAATACCGATGTTATTTACTTTGATAATAGGTGTACATTTTGCAATTGAAATGCCATTTAATGGTTATAAATGCGATGCTAGTTGCTCGCCTAATGATATCCCGAACAGACGTTTGAATCGCCAATAAACATGTACGATTGCAGTTTTGGAATACGCGCAGAAAAATTTGCATTTTAAATTGGAGCGATTTTTTTCGCGTAATTATTGCATCCGAGGTGTTTCTTCGAATGGCATTTGGTAATATCGGAAGATCGATTCGGTAAATACCGAAGAAGTATTTATGGTCAATTGTAACGGTATAGATTCGTTGCTTTTTTTTTTTTTTGTCAAGTCACGATTCTTTGGTATGAGTTAGCGGTATAGTACGCTGCGTTTAATTTGGAAGAGTTTTTATTCCGTTTCCCGTTTTTTGTGGTATTTATTAAAAGATTTATTTATTTCGAGAGATGGGAGTTGAATGATTTTTTTACAGTTTGATGCAGAGTCAGGAAACTTATGGAATTGTAATCGAATTTCTATTGAGGCTTTGTCGTGCGAATGGAAACCTACATCGTGATGTGGAGGAGGTCAAATTACAGAAGTGGTTCTGGAAATCGGATGCGAGAGAGATTTGAATGTTTTCGAAACGTGGATGTTATATTTTTTTTGGAAGAAGTGCTCTTTCGAGTTATTTTTTCGTGGGTTTTGAAATATACGAGATGGGTTTAATTTTCGTGTAATCAAATTTGTACTGCTCTGTGAGTCCTATGAAACAAGTTATGCGCAAATTTTGCATATCTCCGGTATTGAAGGAGATAACGCATTTTGAACATTTCAGTTCTTCGGATACGCGTATATTTCCAAGCTTCAAGGTTACGCGTACTTTTATTCTTGGGAACTTGGAAAATTCACGTAATAAAAATCAATCATTTCCCCTTGTAAGTTCACCGACAACCGAAAACAGCCGAAGATACTCGATTAGGATCTGCGCGCATGTGATTTCAACTTGTTCGGAATCATTGTTAAGTCGCTCATATGGGGTGGAAATTTTAGGCGTTTTGAGGGGTATTCTTTCGATGTAAGGTGTATTTTCGTATGTTTCTTTTCCAGTTTCTCGGGATTGGGCAGTTTCGCTGGAAAATATTTTCCGTGTTTTCGTGTGTTAGCTCGTTTTTTTGAGATTTTCTTCTCATTTTGTATTGCTATTGAAATTTTAATATTCGTGGTGTGGTATCGTAGATTTTTAGTTATTTCGGATATTTTCTTCGTCAATTGTCAAAGCAAAGAACAAAGAAGTTTCGATAAATTTGAATAAATATAAAAAATCACTCAAGACGAATATTCAATCAAGATGAAATTAAAGCGAGATGAAACGGATGCAAATAAGGATAAAGATATGATCAAATTTAAGTATGCCAATACGAGTAACACGATGGGTGAAAAATTACCTTCAGAGAGCTCCTCACAACCGAAAGAAACCGAGGTGATAATGCGTCCTGTTGAGTCTGTCTCTAATACGAACCCTCAAGCGGACTTGAGTGACGTAATGGAACCTCTGGAGATAATAGCGTTGTTTTTAGCTCACGCTGCTGTGACTGCATTATATGTAATAGTTGCAGTTCTACTTTTAATGTTGTATGTATACTGGACATGGGGATTTAAGCGTAAACAGAAGTATATTGATGTGATTGTATATTATGGCTATGAGTCCTTTTTTTTTTTTTATTGTGGACTGCTTTTCATCGTGGTGAAGTTTTACAAGTATTACAAGTATAAAATGCCGGAATGGGAGTTGCTGGTGAGGAAATTTTTGATAAAAGTGATTATCCTGAGTGTTTTGGTATCGATGGTGATATATAATGAAGTATGGTTTACGTGTGGGAAAAAGGTTGTTCTTTTTATTTCGAGTGGAAAGGACCGAGAGGTTTACTTTTTTTTGACTAGAGTTGCGGTTATTTTATTTATTTATGCATTTTTAGTAGGGTGTGTGTTACGGAGAAATCTATCTTATCTGAGAACTACACAGGATCAGAGACAAAATAGGATTTCAAATTTTGTTGCAGTTCGTTCACTTCTTGATTAGCGACGTTTTTGTTACTAATATTTTCTGTTGTATGGATAAGAGCATTTTTTCGTGATGGAAATTTTCACTATGAAGATTTTTTGTATTTTTACAAATGAAATGTCTCAGGTATTTATTTCCGATAAAAATTCGATTTTCGGAAACAAAACGTCCAAATTTTTGAAAACAAATATTCAGTTGTCAATTGGCGAATTTTTTGCAGTTTATTTTTTCATTAGAGTAATCGTGTTGATTGTATTTTTTTATCGTAATTTTGTATTTTAATAATTATTAATTTTTTGAAATTATAAAATCATAAAATTTTTTATTTATAGTGTTTCTATTTTCATGTCAAATCTTTCATTTATATTTGTATTATTATTATTATTTAATTATACATTTTGAACAATTTTAGTTATTTGAAAATATCTCCTTGATCTACTCTTACGATATCAAAACTAAGAGGGAGCCAAGTGCACGCATTTTGGAGCATACCAAGAATTAGAGGGGAGGGGAGGAGAGGAGAATTTTTAGAGCATTTTTTACAACACTAAAATTTATGATAAAAATGAAAGAAAAAGGCCAAAAATTTGGTATTTGCGAAATTTTTCTTTTACAAAATTTGCACAGTCGTCAAGAGACAAAAAGGAACCCGTGACAAATGTTCAGCCCCCTTTCCCCTCAATTAGTGCATGGTACTTATTGAACGAATTGTGGAAAAATTGTCTGTATTAGGAGTCTTTTCAAGTAAGCTTAGCCTGAGGCCAAGTGCCCCTTTGCCCTGCCTCTTCCTTTCAACGTCTTCGTGAGTCTGTTTTTGAGTTCTCCTAAGCAATGATCCGTTCTACTGTTGAAATTTACTTGAAAATTTTTCATTTCGAGAAGAATTTTCATTATATCGCGAATCTTCGAGCGCAGAGCTCATAAATAAACATGAAGTCGGGTACTGAGAGACTGCGACTGTTCTTCGAGGTGGATTATTTGTCGTGAGATTTGTCTATCCAGACGCTGGAAATGCTTCACGGTTATATTTCGACTCACGATCGATGGTTTTTTATGTCTACGAACAATCGGACGTACTTTATTTGCTATGGGTCCGGTTCCGGAACATTGGTTCGATGGAGGCGACCAAGAAAAACCATCAGATTTTTTTTTTAGATGACTAATGTAATATTTTCGATTTTAGGCATTCATGGTATGGATATTGTGCTGAGAAGAGCGTTGAAAAATTCGAATTCTATTCCGTAAGTTATTGGTTTTTTTTTAATGATTCTTCATCTTGGCCATCTCACCAGGAGATACCATTGGTGTCTGGTATCATCGGGTTATTTTTAAGTTAATGTGGAAACGATACCTGCGAAGAAAGCGATCTCCAGCTGGTATTGGTTTTCGCTTTTGCGTAAAAATGTCTGTCGGTCGAAGTGTTGTCATTGCGGACACGCAGACTCGCGCTGTACTAGGCTAGTAGATCTTTGGAAGATAGCCAGACGTGCACAATTACATATTATTAAAAGACATATCGATAAATTAGAACTGTTGGCGAGTTGACGTCTCTTGGTGATTTTTCCAAGAACGTAAGAGCTAAAGCGGTTTGCATGGTGACGAAAAATGACCAAAGATGTGATTTTCTAACGGTAATTATGGTCGAATTGCATTGGTGTTTGGTGCTGGGGATTTGAGCTTTTAGCCAAAGGCTCATCCTGGATTGTCGCGTGGTTCTCAATTAACCGGTCATTTTGATGTTATTGCGGATGTCAAGCGCTTTTGCCGATTATTTGATAAAGATCTCGACAGCGTCGTTTTCACGCTACGTTGTATTTCGACGTGTTTTTTGTTGTTTTTTTTTCGCCTTCGTGAATTATCCGGATTAATGAGTCGGCTAGATGTGGTCGAGCGTGTAATGTCTCTGATTTTTTACTCCGTTTTAGTCGAAATTGATACAATTAATTTCTGCATTTCTTGGAATTAATGGTAACCTTGACCTTGGCTCGTGAGGTGTCCAGCGGCGTAGGGTTTTTGGCCCCGGTCACCGTGGTAAATTATCCTCAATAGGTATTGTTCGGTTCGTTATGGTAGACGAGGAGTTTTTTCTGTATTCGACGTATATTTTGTTGGTTTCGTGTCGGATTTGTCGTATGGTTTTTTCTTGTATTTTTTTCGTGCCCAGGAGTTCGAAATAAAGAGGTTTTAATTATTCGACGGGTGCGGTTAGAACGAGTGAACCGTGAGGAATGGTGAAGTATGAGATGTACGAAACGAATTGTGCGCAGGAAATGGAATGATTTGTTGGAAGAATTATTGTGATCGTGAGTAAATTATAGTTACGAAGTTTGCGAGTCGAGGATTATCTTATCAAGTCATCTAGATAGAGGACCCAATTATTCAGCTAGTTGACTTCTATGTATTTTATGAATTTTCGGCGAACGGGTGGTAAAGACTTGTAAAAGATGATGAAGTGTCGTTTTAATGAAGGGATCTTTCTGAATGGCAGAATATTTCATGTGAATCGTTCGCGAACGATTTCTTAATCACGTAGGAGTGATGTGGTAGAAGAAGCAGATGATAATTGATAATTTGTGTATGGAAAATTCATTCAATTTGGGAAGCGTTCTTGAATGTATGATTTTTTTCCTGTGAATCGTTCGCGAACTTTTTTGAAATTATTTATAAGCAACTTGGTGAACGTCGATTGAGTAGTTTATGATTGAAATGTTATTTTGATGCATATATCTTCGATACGTATCTTAAGCATTTGAAGTGAATCGTTCGTGAACGACTTGAAAGATATTGATGCTGCTATTTAAATTATCATCGAGTGATTAATTTATGAAATTTTTACTTAAAAAGAAAGTCGTTCGTAGATATGTCCTTCTTTCAAGCGAATCGTTCACGAACGACTTCTAAATTAGAAATACATAACTGACTTAATAGGTGAATACTATTTAATTTACATGAGAAAAATTCTTTCCACAAGTAAATTGTTCATGAATGTTCGCATTTTTCAAATAAATCGTTCGTGAACGAGTCTGAAATCATTAATTAGTGACTTGATCAAAGACGAATGAAGTAATCAATAACTAAAATCTCATCATAATGAAAGAATTTTTTATTCATTTTATTTTTTTTTTTGTGAATCGTTTGCGAACTACCTTGAAATCGCTGATAAATAATTTAAAAGGAATTCAACTTCATAAACGAGTAAAAGAATCGTTCGCGAACGATTGAATCATTCTAGAGACCTACTAAGGATCATTGAAAAACTAAATTTTTAGTAGTTGGTAATGACGTCGGAACGAAATTTTACTTCGGTCGTTGAATTCGTTCGTTCATAAGTGCTCCTTAGTCCTTGGATTGATTCGAGTTGGCATTTTTCATTCGAACTTTGAATTATTTGAGCACTTTGGTCTTGCGTGAACGATTAAATATTCTTTCTTTTCTTGGATTTAAGAATAATAAACTTATCATACTGGAATTCGTTTCTGAACGACTGATTTATTTATTGGTTTAGGATGGGATGTTTCGTTCAAATATCGCATGGCCTGGATGTATTAATGAATGTTTTATTATTTCCTGTTTGATTTCTGAACGAAGAATTTTCATAATTTATGTACGCTCAAATTAATTCGAGAACGATTGATTCCTAAATCAATTCAGGTTGGCATATTTCGTTCAAATCTTTTGATTTGAGCGCTGAATTAATTCTTTTTGATTTCTTAGTCGTGTTTTACATACAGAGTACTTGCGAACGTTTGAATCCTCGTTCTTAATCACTTGTTGAGCATTTATTAAAAATTTTTAATCAAATTGTATCAAAAGTAAATGTTTACATTGTACAGTTTTGTGGGAAATGATCTTTTATGGATAATTTTTTATATCGTATTCACGAAAATGAGACTCTTGGAGTTTTTTTTTCATCGAAAAAACGTTTGCGAACGACTCGCACGTATTTTGAAGCCAGAATCAGTCGTATGCAATGAAATGTAATCATTTGATTACAGTTCGTTATGAATTGTAATCACATATTTCGTTCGTGAAAATTCGTTCGCAAACGATAGAATCATCTGTATGAAAATTTTCGTTCTTTATGGTTTGAAATTGTCATCTTTTTGTTTTATTGAATCGTTTGCGAACGATTACCGTTTCAGGTCATGATAAACGTTCGTTTTTAAACTCCCCGCAACTTCTGTATCCGTATAGTTTCCACATTTCAAACGAATTCCGCTTGTTGATTTACAAATCGTGTAATTTCTCTACGACCGACCAATTCGACCAATTAAATCGCCACCGATCCTTCTAGCTTTCTATGGTAAATTTACATATCCTTAACGATTAAGCAAAAAATTCCTCCGCGACGTTCGACATACGTCGTCGACGCGTTGAATTACCGTTCATATATTTCAAAACCACTGGAAAGGCAGTCGCTTTGCATGGCGAAAGTTCACTTCCACGGTTGCTGGCCGCAGACCGGCTAATTTTTTAATTCTTCGAGTTTAATGAGTATTTTGAAGAACTGGTCGAACGTCGGTGCGTTTCAGCTGTCGGTATTTGTTTTGATATGCGGGCACGGACGGGTTCGGTTTGCGATGCGTGCATCACGTGTGTTTATTTAGCGGACAGGGCCTTTAAGAAGGCAGCTGCGGTAAGCGAGAATTACTTTTTCAAACGGTAATGTCGAAAATATATTTTCGAGTAACTGTTTTCGTTGTGAAAACTACTCTCAGGTTGTGGTTTGAGCGCGGCTAAAGGTGAATCTTCTATGTGGTACATCGTGTATCCGTTGATTTTCGTAATTTATTCGGTTTTCTAGCGTGTTGGCTCGTTTGAATGAAACCGCTCGCGTAGATCTACATTTGTTCGCTTGAATGAGTATTTAAGACGTTCAGTATGGAGAAATGGAAAGAAGAATTCCAACTATGGAGAGAATTCAAGTGCCGGTCGCGAACTCGGTGACCGAATGATCTCGCAATATGTAGATTTTTTTTCGATGGTAATCTGAAATTAATAATGTAATTTGATTTCATGGTCGGAGTTGCGCAACGGAGCTTTTTCCCTTACGCGGTGTGTCCGATATACGACGTGAAATTAATTTTATCCCTTGGAGCGGAATGACCATAGTTTCTTTTGTCTGCGCGGAGACGAAAAGGGAACGGATGTGGGACCGTGTAAAGCTTGAGGCGATCGTTGTGTATTTTTACACGGCGAAATAATTACCATCTCACAATGCTACCGATTTTTACGAAGAAAATATCCGAGCACGCGTCGGCGTATTGTTTTATATTGAATATCACCGGCGCAATTCATCTTTCCAAGGTTTATAAGCCATGAAACCGTGAAATGTTTACATTGTAGATACCTTCTAGGGTAACGGTGATTTATTCGGTATAATTCGAGAAATTATTCAAGGGGTGTTCGATTGATATATTAAATGAGTTGAACGTATAATGAGCAAGTTCAAGGATGCCTTAAAGTGGTAGTTTTCGGAGGCGTTCTTTATGGTATTGGGTGGTCCGATGTGAGTAATTTTACCATTATTTTATCCAAAGTACATACTACGGTATCAATTTGGTATCTTAGATGGTTTCTGATGCGATATTCAATTATAAGATGATTTTTTGTATACGAAGTAGTTGGAAATATTGAAGAAGCTCTCTCTTTAAAATGAAATTAGTTACCTATTTATTCATATTGAGGTATTGATTAATAATAATACCGGAGTTATTACTTTTTATTGAGGTGATTTTCACATATGCTCGAATTTCTCTGCATAGACGATACACGTGATTAATTTAGTCTCTCTCGATGTGATACCCAAAGCTCTATTGTATTTGTTGATTGGTATTCATCGAGCGGAAAAATCAATATAGCGGAACACTCGTCATTTATTCGTTTCGCCGTCTTATGTGTTGGCACCTTGGCGGTGAAAGCGTTTGGCGGCTAATTTGTGCATTATTGATGTGCACAGAAGTGCTGATTAGTTTGTAGGCGCCGTCTTCGCGATTACGAAATAATTATCGGAATTATTGAACGTTCTTCCGTGTCGAGGTTTGGGTATTGTGTGGTGTAATTAATGCGTAATTGTTGGATGCGGGTGCCAAGGTGATTGGGTTACGTGGTTGAAAGAATTGGTGAAGTGATTGGTTTTAGTGGGAAAGATATACAGGACGAAGTATCGGGTTTGGGTAAATGATGCTGGAGTCTTCGGAAGGCAAATCCACCCAAAAGGAATTTATCGATGGTTGATATCGAGAAACCGCATCGTCGATTATTTCAGAAGCTATGAAATTCTGAGGAAATGCTTCAGACATCCTGAAATAAGAAAGTAATCCCAAATTTGGATTCTGTGCCATTAAATTAGTTGGAAACCATATCCATCACGATTGTGGTTATTCCTTCATTAGTGTTTTAATTCTGAAAGGTCTTCAAGAGACACCACCAAATCTAAGCCAAATGCCCTAAATTTCATAAAATCTAAAAGTAAAACAAAATTTGAGTTTTTCGCCCCTAAATTAGTTGAAATCAATACCCCTCAAGACCATGTTTTTTTCTTCCAACGATTTCATTTTTTGGGGGTCTTTCAAATCCTCAAAATTCCAGCGAAATGCTCCCAACGTCCTGAGTCGAAAAAAGAACCAAAAATTTGGACTTTCCAGCAGCAAATTGGTTGAAATCGATACTTCTCAAGATCATGTTTTCTTCTTCCAAAGATTTCATTTTTTGGGGGTCTTTCAAATCCTCAAAATTCCAGCGAAATACTCCCAACGTCCTGGGTCGAAAAAAGAACCCAAAATTTGGACTTCTCAGCAGCGAGTTAACTGAAATCGATACCCCTTTTGACTATGTTTTTTTTCTTCATGTATTTCACCTTTCAGATGATTTGAGAGACCATCGAGTCAAGCCGATTGGTTGAGACATTCTAGGCTGAAAAATTAACCTAAAATTTGAAATTTTCGCCCACAAATTAGCGGAAATCGATACCCCTTATGTCCATATTTTTTCCTTCTTCAACATTTTAATTTTTTAGGTTTTTCAAAAGAATCCACAAAACTCATACCAAATGCTTCAAACTTTCTAAAATGACCATCTAACCATAAATTTGGATTTTACAGCCGCAAATCAGTTGAAATCGATACCCCTCTTGAACATGTTTTTTCAAATTTTGAAGAACTTTCAATGGAATCCCTGCAACTCCAGTAAAATACTCATTATACTGTATTGTGAAATGAAAAAATTCTCTTAAATTTTTATTTAGTACCTTCAAATCGGTTGAAATCAATATCTCATTTGGTCATATTTAACCGGTTCCAATTTCCGACATTTTTATCATGAGAAACCTTATTCTTGTGGTCCGAAGCAACGAAAAATGGTTCAAGATATCGAGAAACTAATTCGATAAGTGGTCTCTACACCAATAAAAATACTGGAGCCGATATCCCACAAGGCTATAATTTCTTTTCACCCCCTCTCCCTCCCACTCAACGCAAAACGCTTTTTTTGCAACCTTGCGAAAATTTTTTTGATTCAAATAATGTTTTCAATTCCAAATATGACCACAACCGGTCAAACATCGATACCCCACACAACCTCCTTACCCCTCACCCCCGTCCTACCAATTCGACCAGTATTTAACGGAATTTCTTACTGGGGCTCGTTATCGATAATCGAAGCTCGCAAATAGACTATTTTCACACAATTAAGGAAATGCAAGGAGGAATCCGAAGATACTACGGATCTCACGTTGAACATCTCCAGTACCCATATTAATTTCAAATTCTTCTCGGATATATGCTCGATTAAATCGAAACCTTTAGCGAACATTTACTGCGAAACTGGTCCCAGATTAGATCTCGTATGTGAGGTTATGTACGACTTGTCAAGAGGTTTTTTACGCGAAAATACAGTACTTTGTAAGGTATAAATATAGACAAATGAAAAGTATTAATTTCCGTTCTGCGATCGGATTTATCTGCGGTAAGAGGAATAAAATTTCTAATCGAATGTGTGGTGTTGAAGTACGTAGAATTTGCGTGTGCATATCCGGTGATATGGTCAGAGACGAAGATCAATTTATGCGCGTACGTTGAAAGGGAGACGTATGAGGATGTGGAAGATTTACCTTCGGGGTATCAGGTGCGAAGGTGTTCATGATTTGCACTCGAACATGTGATATGTTTAAGCTAATGGTTATGTGAGAAATGCAAGGGTCGTGTTGCATATTAATTATTGGCGTATTTTTCTTATTTTTGCGCATATGTCAAAGGTATCGGTTTGGTTAAATCTTTATCTCGTCCGGTGCACTTTAGGTGGTATGGAAAATGTCGTGTTGCGTGGGCTCGCTGATCAAGGTATTAATTCTTGGTAATTACATACCGGTGGTTCGATCGAGCCATCCGTGTTTGTTCGACGCAGCTTGCGAGGATGTCGTGAATTATATTTTATGTGTTTTGTAATTGCCCAATATTTTGATGTAATTGGAAGCGTCGTGGAAAGTTTTTCTGAATGTTGTGCTCGGTTTTTGTAGTTTATCGCTGCGTTGTTGTACTGGCATCTCGAGTTATATCAAAATTACATAAAAATTACCCGTTGAATCGAATTTCGCGCCTTTGAGAACCTATCAATCAATACCCATGTCGATTTTTTATAATTTCTCCAGTTTACTCCCTTCCAATCCCCTCTTTCTTCCAGCATATCTGGAGTTATGTAGGCGTTATGTCAAAATGACCGTTTGAATCGAATTCAGCGCCTCTGAGAACCTAACAATCGATACCCATGACGACTTTTTATCATTTCTCATATTCATCCCCTCCCCTTCCTACCCCTCCAATTATCAATACCCCTCTTAAAATTCTGCACAGTAATAAAATTAACATGGTTCAATGAGAATTAGTATTGATGAAATGGTATAAAATTTTTCACGATATTTTCAATGTTATGTTTTATATTAAATTAATCCGCTAATGGGGGTAAATGGGGGGGGGCTAGAAAGGGGGGAATACGAAAATTGATGAAAACCTGTCATGTATATCGATTGTTAGGTTTTCAACGACGCCGATTCCGAATCTGGCATTATTTTTCCATTACATCGCGTATTTCTATTTGAGTATAAAAATATGAATTTATAAAATTCGCCAAAAATTGAAAAATGAATACGCAAAGTTGAAATTTTGGCGGCAGAATTGGGCAAATGGTGTTTACGAAAATACCATTAAATCCGAAGACACTAAAATTTTCCAAGAAACCGTTGTCTCTGACGATGCACGAACCACGTTTTGGTCATTCGCACGTCATAATTCACGAAAATCATAAACTTCGAGCAACGGTACCATACACACCGGACACTATTACTTGGCTCGTTGATTTCGTAATGTCCGCCGAAACAACTTCCATAAATCAAAATTCCGTTCGAGGAACCTTTTCGCGACGTTTTTCTCACCAAATCCCTCGAATTACGGCGTAAAAGCTGGTAATTTGACAATCACCGCAAGGTTAATAAACCGACTATACTTTTGAACGAGTCACACTTTATACAATAGAATCTCTCGTAGTCGTCACCTTGAACACGTGAAATTTTTCCTCCTGGTACATGCCACTACCCGGCCATCACGTATTCGGCACCTGGCGTTTGGAAGTGCACACCGATGATGGCTTTATTGATATTCAATCAAGATATGCGGGCTACCGAGCATTTCCAACGAATCTTCGATATTTTACAAAGTACGTCGTGACTCATCGCGAAGCGACATGCGTAGGAGGCTGTATTCGCGATGTCTTTATCATCGAGACTACCGAAGAGGTTTTTTTTTTGATTAAGTATCGTAGGTTGAACGTATAAATTTATGGTTTCCATTTATGGATTTATTGGAGCTCGCGTCAGGAGGTGTAAAAAGTGAATTTTTCGTCCAGGGTTTCCTAATTGGCATCGTCACCGAGCTATTGTCTTGGCATCCGAAGACATTCACGTGGTACTTGTGACGCTCGACGATGCATATAAACGATCAACGTCTCAGACGATAAATTCGTTTTCGATGGCACGATTCGAATTCGTTTCCAGCCAAATGAAAGCGATACCGACGAGCTTCCTATTTCTATTACACGTGTGTACTCCGGCAGACGACGATGTCTGAGGAATACGAAATTTCGACTTATCCACAGAGCTGGCATCGTTCCACGGAATCGTGCGATGAACACAACTCACCTGTCGTCAGCTCCCCCGTCCCTTTAATGATGGTCGATTCGACTTCTAACTGAAACTTATCCAGTACTTCGAAACCATATCGTAAAGTACGAACACGCCTTAAATCCACGCCGCAACCGTATTAATTTGCTATTCGGACACGCCGAGGTGTGGCCCCTCTGGCTGGCGAGTTGCGCCCATCGCGGCACAGGTGGACATAAGATCCGGTCTTTGCAGAGGTGGATCTACTTCTCCTACATTGTAATTAATAATTATGTCGCGTTCTTACCGGCCTAGCGTAATTTTCGATAAAACAGCCCGGGAAAAAATACCTCCTAAATTGAATGTAATTTATCACCGTCATCTCGAACTTTCGATAAAGTTCTCAATCGTATCATCCGCCATCCTCCGAGCGCGCTTATTTTTAAACCGTTTCACCTAAGGTGATGATCGACAAGTTGAACTCGTAATTTACAGGGGCACTTGGGATGGTAAAACGATAAATTTCATGCTCGTAAAAGAATCATTCCGCGAAAAATACCCGTCCGCGTAAATCGTGCACCTCGGATGTCGATTCGTTAGCACCGAAACCACTAAAAAAGTGATCGACTGGTACATAAAGAAACCGGTTCAGAGGATCGTGCATCGAAGTTATGAATTCTTAGCGTTCGCTTACATTAATCCTCATTTTCGGGCTCGCTTTATCTGATTCATATCCCAAAAAGAAATATTACTTTAATGTAGTTGCATTTTCGGGTTTCTTTTCGCCTCGTACCGAACCCCAACGTACAAGAAAACCAACGCTAGACATAATTGAATCGTCTATATACGAAAAAACCAGTGTTGTCTTAACGCTTTGATTGATTAATCCTTCCTCTTTCTCTTGTGGCTTTGTAGATGAAATTCGTTTTCTTAAGACTATATGTCCACGTATCGTATGATAAATATGTGTAGGCCGAGATCCCGGTGCGCTCGGAGCTCGTATTCGGTACCACGAAATCGTTTACCGTTAAATTCGGATATTTATTAGATAGCCGAGAGTACATGTCGCCGTGAGTTTCAAATTCGTTGGAAATACCTTCGGAATGCGACCAACGTGCTGGAAAGTTGAGAAAATACCGAATTCGTGTCTCGTAACGATGTCGGAGCTCGATAATGGATAGAAATACGCGATATAATGGAAAAATAACGCCGGATTCGGAATCAGCGTCGTTGAAAACCTAATAATCGATATACATGACGGGTTTTTATCAATCTTTCACATTACACACTCCCCTCTTTGACCCCACATTCACCCCTAATACAGCTTATTGGCTTGAAGGGCTTGAACTGGCTTGAAGGGGTTGAAATGGCTTGAATTAGCTTGAATCGGCTTGAATCGGCTTGAATTGGCTTGAAATGGCTTGAATCGGCATAACTCGGCTTGAATCGGCTTGAATTGGCATAACTCGGCTTGAATTGGCTTGAATCAGCTTGAATTGGCTTGAATCGGCTTGAATTGGCTTGAATGGCTTCAATTGGCTTGAATCGGCTTGAATTGGCTTGAAATGGCTTGAATCGGCTTGAATCGGCTTGAATCGACATCGGCTTGAATTGGCTTGAATCGGCTTGAATGGCTTGAATCGGCTTGAATGGCTTGAATCAGCTTGAATTGGCTTGAATTGGCTTGAATCGGCTTGAATCGGCTTGAATTGGCTTAACTCGGCTTGAATTGGCTTGAATCGGCTTGAATCGGCTTGAATCGGCTTGAATCGGCTTGAATTGTATCCAATTTGCTTGAATCGGCTTGAATCGGCTTGAATTGGCTTGAATTGGCTTGAATCGGCTTGAATCGGCTTGAATCGGCTTGAATCGGCTTAATTGGCTTGAATCGGCTTGAATTGGCTTAAATCGGCT
>QBDW01005121.1:0-42584 GCA_003261595.1 Maconellicoccus hirsutus
TATTTTTCGAGTTTTTTTTTTTATTCTTTATTTTAATCGAAATTTCGTAATTTTCAAATTTCAAAAATTTGCCAAAAATCGAAAAGTAACTTGGGCAGCTAAAATTTTGGTTTTGGGGGTTTTTTGACATGCTCTTTTCAAAAATCCAACTCCCATTCAAATCCGAGCCGAACACCTCAAGTAGTTCCCTTGTTAGTAGGAGCACTAAACAAACATAGATTTCGTTGAAAAATAATGGAAAAATCACAAATTGAGCGTTTAAAATTACAGTGACAGAAACGAAATGAAATATTTCGTTTCGTTCCACATTTTGTTACTTTTTTTCCAAACAATATCGTTTCCTTTCGTTTGACGTTACAGCAATTTTTTTTAATTCGTTTTGTTTCGTGTTTCGTTTCCTATTTCGTTCCACCACCACTGACAATAAATGACTAGTAAATTGGAGAAGTTCGCTGTGTAGGCCCCATCGCTCTCAAAACGTTAATTAGGCGTTCAAAAAGCACAACGCGAGCTCGATGAAAAATTAATTCTTTAATTTTTTTCTGATACGAGTGCAATTTGTGCAAACCTTGGACGCTTTCTCATTCTCAAATTAACCCGATTTGCGCTTCAATCTGATACATGCACATTTTCCAATTTCCTCCATCACGAAAAGAACACCTCGACGGGAACTAATTTCGCGGCTCGGTTGAATCGTTAATCCCCTCCATCCGCGCTTCCTCTTTCGTTCGCGTTATTCGATTTCACGTTTACGAACTGATATCTACTACGTCGAGAATAATAAAAAGAGCCGCGTGCGTCGGTGCGTACGTATGCGTGCGAAGAGCTCGGTTCACCTTCGCGAGTATTTTCGCGAATTTCATCACTCCACCGTCATCCGCACCTTGTACTTGGTGCTGGATCGTCGAATAACACGATCGTAAACGTCGTCGCGAGAGGTTTATATTACCCCGAGAAAAACGTCTTTGCTGGGGGAAGTGAAGAGGGTGAAGACGCGGTGGCCGACTATGCAGTCGTATACTCGAAAATAAAGAAAAATACACGCTGTAACGAATAAAACTATACTACTGTGCGTTTACGATTACACTCGATGCGCAGTGATACATAAAGTAGCGTTGGGGTTTGCTCAAAAAAGAAAACCGGATTTTCTCGAACACGCTGATCTGCGCTCGAATGTGACATCTCTTCGATGAAAAATTGAAAGATTGTGGATTGTCGTAAGCTCTGCGTGTGTTAGATTCAGAAATTTGTTCAATGTTTTACATCTCGAATTCAAAGGAGGACCAGGTAAAAAAAATGTTGAGCCTCTTCTTGCGCTTTTGAAAAAAGTAGACATTTTTTTTGAAAATAAAAACATCTCTGTAATATATCGAATATGTAGCAAAAAATCAAAACAGTCGTACACTTCTGCACAACGTGATATTGAGAGAGAAAATCCATGATGGCCGTTCACCCTTCTACATACGACGAATCGAGAAAAACGAAACGGAAACGAAATCGCATAAAAATAACAGCGCGTCTAACCTTTTAAATCAACCATCGGTCAAACCATACGGTTAATACGGTGCACAGCGGTGAGGCAGGTGATCGACGAAGGTAAAAAGACCTCAGCGTAATGTAAGCTTTGATAAATATAATTTCGGTAGTGGTTTTTCAGTGCTAACGTATCCGATAAAAGACCTAGTCTGCGCGCCGAAATACCCCTTAATACGTTTTAAAGTTCGTCGCAGTGTACTCGACGCTGTAGTCGTGCGACCGTCCACATGCGAAGCCACGCGGACGAAGTGAAGCCCGGGGTATAGCTGGAGCAAAAAGCGAACCAAGTAGGAAACGCGCAAATCTTTCGTATAACGTTTTCACGTCGTTCGATCGGTGTCGAATAAACTCTATTAGGCGATGTAACCTTTCGGAAATCTCTGGCGAATACCCTGCTCCCTGCTGCCGGATCCCTTCTCGCCTCGGCTGATGATCCGCACATTCGTACAGGTTTACTGTTATGTCAACAGAAATTTCAACCGTATCGGCGTTTCATTTGTCTTGGTCAAAGGTTCCCTCCGACCAAATGACCGTCACGGCGTCGTTTTCGCTCATGTCCAGCGAAAGGGACGAGTCGAGATGTCCTATTATACGAAACAAAGCTTCGCGTTAAACGGATCAAAGAATCGAGAGGATTTGGACGATTCGACCCCGGTACCCGATGCTCACCCGAATAAACGACCTGTTTGAAATTTTATACCGTCTCGAAAAAACAAACATTTTTTATGTCGGAAACATTTCGGTTAGATAAAATGGACATGTAGTGTGTAGAAATACCGTGGTGTATGTTTCTTTACGCGAAAGATCTCTGAAACTTTAAAGATGTTGGGGAGGTTTTAATTTTGTGAAAATTTTGATCTGAAGAATGATGCTGCGCTTTAAATTTTCAAGATGAAAAATTACGTATTACCTTTGCTTATAAATTTCAACTTTCATATAGCTCCTTAAATTTTGAGGGTAGGCGAGAACTCCCAATAACTCGTTTCTTACAATTAATCGTTATTTAAAAATCAAGTTCGCAGCCTAATTAAAGAAATTATTCGAGCTCCTTCAAATTTTAGAGCATGCAAAACATTCTACAGACACATGTCTGTGGTTGCTACATCATTAATCGAAGGATCCGACAACTTCAACGGAACCACTCTGTATTTGAAGAGTCGAGGTGATTAAAAGTTCAACAGTTGTAATCGGAAAAATAATTTTCAACATTTCAGGTAAAGTATCGACTACAAGATCCGTCTGAAATGCTTTTCAGTATATTAAACGAACTGGTAAAAAAATTATATAAAAGCAGTAAATTCCACGATGAGCTACGATAAACGAAGAACAGTGACGCAATTAAAAAAATGATGTAACTTTAGGTGCCCTTGACTAAAGCGTACCAAAACTAAGCACCAAAAGATGCTACTATCGTATATTATAAACGTAAAGGTCTAAGTATTATGGTAGCTCTACAGGTGAAACTCGACACCTTAATTTAAATTTAACACGAAGCGTTTTCTATGACGCAGAAAGCGTAGTCATCTTTACCTCTGTTCATTTCGCCATCGCCTTTAATTCGACACCGACGTAGATATTTGTTCGTTGGGAAATAATTTTCATCTATTCACTTGTCACCTTGTACGTACAAATTGTAGTATACCTCCTTCGTTAAATTTAGATTCACTTTAATCCCTCGGCCAAGTTGAATAATATTAATATACGGGTAGTTTACTTCGTCGAAGGGACAATGCAATGGTAAATTTTGTGGTTATGTAGTAACCTGAGTGTGAAAAATTTGCGGGAAATGGTGAAATTTCTTTTTTAATTCGACAATATTCACCAAGCATTATTTTTCTCGGCTGAACGTCAACTAAAATCAAGGGCAGATCTGTTGAAGGAGCGTTTTTGAGTCACCGATATTAATTTGTCGAAGTGCGATTTACGCATGTAATTGAAAAGTAAACTTAGAGGATTAACGCAACCGTAACCAGTTTGGATGCGCGCGCATTTGTTGAACTCCGCAACGCGTATTTAAGCCGGTTGAGGTGCGCGGTAGTGCAAACCACAAACCAGTTAGATGGTGCGCGCGCATCTTCGCAACGTTCATAGCTCCAAATAATATTCCAGTCTTTTCACTGCGGTTGTTTCGTTTCTTCGCGAAGAAGTTTCATTCGACTAAACTCTGTCATCTTTTCGAGGGAAACGTTGAATTCATTTTTAGTATACTCGCTGTTACGTTTACTTTCTGCTGCGTTTTTCTTTTAAAAAAAAAACACACAATTTCTCATATATATCGTGCCAATATTTAAAATTGAAAAATATGCCTTCGGCTTGAGTTGTTTTTCTTTGTTATGTAGCCAAACCGAGCAGTCGAACGCATTATACGATGCTTATAAAAAGGTTTTTTTTCTTTACTTTTTTTTCCTATTCGAAAAGAAAAAAAAATACTTTTCTAGTAATAAAATGGACCTTTATCCTTTTCACCTAATATAAACATACATATAAAGAAAATATTTCCATCGTTTCGTCCACGCTGACGCTGCTGCGACGGCCGCGTCGCCTGGGTGAGCGCGCCTATACGAAACGTTCACACGTACTATAATGCTACCTATCTCTTTTTACACGTATTGATAAACGCGTTAAATTTCTTACCCCTTTGTATATTAAAATAATAGCGTATCCGACGCGCATACATACACGTGGAAACGCACTAACCGTCTTATATACGAAACCATTTGTTATTTTATCTCGCTTCTAGAGCGTGTTTGCAAACGTATCTTCGAATAGGGCTGCCAACCAAATGGAATCGCGAAAAGGAGGTAAAAAATTGTTTACTTCGCGAATACAATATAAGCGTTGTTCGCTTTTTCGATTTGAATTTTTTTCCTTTCTTTTGGTCGCATTCACTGTCGAGGATACCTCGCGTTGTGTATGCGGATGTATTTCTTTGTGGGGATTTCAGCATAGCGACGTTTCGTTCGCCTTTTACAGCTCGACGATGTGTCATTTTTGGAACGAGGAGTTTGGGAGGTTGTTTTGTTATTTTTTTCACCACTTGCGTTCTCGGTTTGCCGGATGAGTTGCGATGTGTTGGATTTTCAAGTATTTAAAGGTTCAATAACCTTCGTTAAAATATTTTTTAACTTGTTTAAAAAATTAATTAGAATGAAAAACTTCATACGAAATGCACTGAAAAAATCGATAGTTTTCGCGTAAAAAAATATTTAAAATTGAGAACGTAAGCTCGTCAAGTGGATACCGCCCACTACGTACTAGCGGGAGATACACGCTTACGCTCGCTCTTTCAGCTGATGAGTTTACGTCGCGTAAGTGTACATCTGCCGCTAGTACGTGGTGGGCGGTATCTACTTGACGAGCTTACGTTCGCAATTTCTCAATATTTTTTTACGCGAAAACTATCGATTTTATCGGTGCATTTCGTATGAAGTTTTTTACTCTTATCAATGTTTTAAACACGTTAAAAAATATTTCAACGATGAAAAATGTATCCTTCGAATACGGATGCTTTATGCGGCGTAGATTTCGCAGCTATACCGGAGACTTGTTCTCGACACACGAAATAATTAAGCTCAATTCGATTACGGTAGACTGCCGCGTGCTTCAAATAATTGCCTAAATTGGATTATGATTTCAATGCCGTTTTCTACACGATACGAAAACCTATAATGCTAAGTACAGACAAACAGACATGGTAATCTTGTCGGCGGCACCGACGACGTCGACTATGTATTCGAATGTCAAAGAGAAGAGCCTGCCTCAATTTACGCGATCGTTGCGCGCGAGGATATTCTAAAATTGACCAAATTAAACGACAACTCAGAGACGCTTCGATGTGGCGTACAAAGCGTACAATTGGACGCGTTTTGTATGCGACAATTACGTGCATATCTTGATATTCGTTTGGCCAAACAGTACGATGTACGTGAACTGTGAAATGTGTCACCGGCAATGAGGTGAGGTACGGAAAATACGATGTATTGAAATTGGTAGTTCGCGTTGACGTATCGTAGAGTAGATCTTTCCGCGAACACGCGTACCCAACGTAGTTATCTCAATATAACGAGATGAATGGTCGACGAGTAACCTTCACAATTATTCGGAGGTCTTCCTGGTACATTCGACGATAACTTTTGCGTTGTCATGAATTGAAGAAAAAATGGGAAATGTCGTCTAAGGTCGCTGGTTCGATTACGTGATGGAGCAGGCCGGTGTGATTATTCCGTATTGTGGCATGCAAAGTGATTACAACGAATGCCACGGGTTTGATTCGTTGGTTCCTTTAATGCGGAAGCTAGACTAGATATACGACACCAAGGTGCGTTGATGATCAAAGAGGGAAAAATCAGATATTTTCATCTCGTCTAGAAAATAATAGAAAGCTACCTTGAAAGTATAATCTTCGATGTTGTACGGATTTTTATTTCGAAAAATTTACATCTTATTTACATCTCCTGTTCATTAACTCGATATAGATTTCAAAAAACAAAAAAAAATAGACTAAGCTGATTTCTTCTCGTAAACGGAAGCCAGACTTTCCAAGATAGGTTTAATATAATCTATCGACCTGGAAAAAAATTAAAAAATAATAAAATTTCATCTCAAACGTTCAAATCCTCATCATAGCGCAAAGTCACAGTTACCTTTTTTGGTATCCTGTATAAGGAGAGGTCGCGTAATACGCTCCGTACAAATTATCCGGATACGAATTCGACTGAGCTGCGTTCTGCAGAGTGTTCGGAGCAGCCGAGTAGGTCGTTATCGGATCGCAATTCCCAAGCACCGAGCAGATTCTGTATCCGAACAGAGGAGCGATAAGCAACGTCAATCCTCCGACCAAGATGAAACTAAAGGCCGCTGCTCCGACGTAAATGAGGGCTTGACCGAAGCCACTCTTCAGTGTTAGATCGGCTATGCGTCGAAAAGAGTTAATTTTAGTGAGAAATTTCATTTCAATGGTTGAACGATGAAATTACTCTAGTTACTTGGAAACAAGGCCGATTGAACAGGTGCCGGGTTTGATTGCTTTTCTGCTGGAATCGTCGAATTCGATTTGTCGGAATTTGCGGTATCGGAAGGTGCGCCTTCGACGACAACGTGACATAGGATCATACCGATGGCGAGCAGGAATAATTTGTCGAAGTACATTTTAAGCTGGTGGGAAAATTATACGGATAAGTAATGCGAATTGCTTTTGTTAAAGTATTTCGCAGTGGAGGGAATGTAAGATTTTCAATATTGCGTTGTGATAATGTTTCGGAGAATTTTTTACTTATTTTAATTGTTTTATGATTTTTTTATCCGATTTTTTTAATTTTTAGAAAATTGAAATTGTTTAGAATTTTTGGTACTTGCATGTTTTTTCTCGTCGATTTTTCTTTGGAAAATCAGAAATATTCGTGAAAGAATTAAAACCACCTTTTTAGAGAAAAAAACACAAAAAAAAAGCATTTTTTTTAAAATTTGTGATACTTGAGGATATTATTTGAAAAATTTTAGGAAAAAAATACGATTAAATTTAATCATCTCAGCACGTAATAACTTCAATTTCTACTCGACGAATTGATTTCGAAAAAAATAAGAAAATTAACGCGAAACCGAACAAATAAAAAAAAAAAAAAAAAAAAACACAATGGAAGAAACCAATACTCACCAATTTTATTTATTCTTTTGATTCAAACTAGAACAAAGCAACTGACGAACTCGCACGCACGAAACAGAACTGGCGAAAAAGCGTAGATTTCATTTTCTTAAATCGATTAAAAAACCCTTTTAAAGTATCTCACCCGAACCCGCAACCGGTTCAGATGATTTCGCTCAGGTAAAAAAAAAATGTGAATTCTTCGACGACGGTGGACATCTTTGATAAGGATTTGAGGATAACGGTTCTCGATGACCTTGAATATGGGGTTAATTCGTACCAAAAGCGTGTTGCCCTTCTAAAAACCCTTACTCAAGTCTGGTTCGATATGACATAACAAATTACTTAACCTTTTTTTTTTTACATTTCGTGGCGATGAAGTTGAAAAAAATAGATATTTATGACGTGTTAATTTAAAGGGTTCGAATACCTTTTTTGGGGGGAGGGGCTGCCATACTCGAAATACGATAAAAATAGCAACAAAGAGGATTAATTTAGGAAACGGGGCCGGAGATTGTAATTATTAAGATAAAGGATACCGGATTGTGTAATTTTAGATGACAAGGATGATGAATTTATGGCGTGAAAATGTTACGGTGGCGTCGATGGTTTGTGAAACGTACATTTGCGACCTTTTTCTCGTGCAAGTATTTACAACCGATGTCTCCTTCGCGAGCGTAGTTTGTCGCTGTGTAGGCGAGGAAGATTTGTTGCGCGAGCATCGATATTTTCAGAATTTAGAGTCATATTTCGAGACGGACACGAATTGACGGTGATTGTAACACCGAAGCGACACCGTTTGAAGGTATTTCGTATGTTTTCGTATGTTGCGCGCTGCATCAACGACGCGACATCGTCGCCTGGGACGAATTAGACGCGACATGTAAAAGGCATAACCGCAACGAACAACCAGCGTCCAAGTAGACACGTAAATTTCACTCGACTCTCCGGAGATTACCTAATTAAGCGAGCGGAACATTGTTAAACAGAAGTTCTTTCACCTTTTGTTGGCTAAACCGCATAGCGAACTTTGGACGAGAACTCTGCCTTGTGCTGGCGACAACTTCGACGCTAGGAGACCGTGGCGGTTTTGCGGGATTCCGCGGGGACGCGATTATTTCGTGAGCGAGAAATAAGATCGTTTGGTGTTGTTTTTTTCAACCAAGTTTTCCATCAGATTGCCAAGAAAAGCTAAGCTATGATGGTATATCAAGGTGTGGGAGTTGGAGGGGAGATCAAGCTCGAAGTTTTTTTTGGACTGAAGGAGTCCGTTGACGGTTTAATCGGGTCTGTTTCAACAAAAAATAAGTCCAAATTCGAGTAATAGTCTTTTAGTGGCACAACAAGTGATTAGAGTAGCATGACCTTGGATAAAAATTCGAATGAGTCGCTCTCGAAAAGCTTCGCGACCTTTTTTTCCGTCGTTGGTGTTTTATGAAAATAAAAATGGAATTTTTCCATTGTGATTTTTTCATTTAAATATATCGCCTGGCGTGTTTACAATGATACGCGACTTCGTTGGGGTGTCGGTAGACGCGGAGGTGTATTATTTGATGGAAATGATTGTGGGTGGTGCCGCATGTTGAAGTACCCTGTAATTTTCCAAGTACACGGTAGAATATTTTTTATATTTTCGATAAAATCACAGTAATCGTAAATATTATCGATTTGTGGTAGCGAATCGTGAAAAGAAAAATTATACGCGGTAATATTCGCCATATGTAAATCTTCGTTTTAACCCTCGTCTCAGTCTGGCTGTATTAGAAATGAAAAAAAAATACCGGTAAATCCTACTGCATGGAATGTATCTCGTCGAGATTTTTCGTATTGTGAAGTATATTTACAGCGGCTCAGCGTGAGAAAGGCTCGTAATGCGTTTCACGTCGACTCGCCATATACAACGGAAGCTTTTCGTCGGAGGCTACACGAAGCGTAGATCAATATAGAAGGCTCAGTACAAAGTTGGCGCGGTTATACGAATGTCTTTTCTTATTCTCGAATAAAGCTGGGGGTTGCGTATAAGTGGTGCACCATTTTCGGTTTAGCGTCTTATTTGGACGAGGCGTCGTCGGTGTAGTAGTTCTAAAATGCTGAGATGTTTCGAGGTGTTTTCTTCGATGTATTTGAATGCTCGAGTAGCACTTTAAGATATGCAATTTTAGATGATGGAATATCAAAATGGCTGAGAGCGAGTTTTAGATGAAGAAATGGAATGTTTGGGGGAAGGAGGAAGGGGGAAGTGAAAAGGTATATCACGAGGAAGTGAGTTTACGCGGAAGGGACCAAGTGAAAAAGGGTGTCGAAGAACGAGATTATACGCGTCAAATTCGTTATAAGTTATCGCGTCGTCGATGACGTCATAGAGTGTAAAAGTTGATGAAGTTACTCGAAAAGTACGATTATTGGTCGCGACAGTCGCCTTTACGGAAAGCTCCTCGTTATTTTTTTTTCATCGCTGATATGTTTGAAATATTGGATGAAGAGAACAAATTTTTATGGCAATAATAAAATTTCAATGTGTGGCCATTTCCGTCATATTCGATTTGTCGAGGAGGCAAGGACATACCGAACTTTCGAGGAAGAAGGTGAGGTAAAATGGGCGAAAATCTCAATTGAAAATTCACAAAACTCTCAACCAAGATTTCAACGTTCAAACCATGACTTTGAATCAAATGAATAAGCTATGATTGAATTGACGTCATCAACGACTCCAGTTGCGAAAAACCTGTGAATCTGCCTACGGCTCATTTCTTACCTTATAAACGAAAGTCTCACCTCTTCATCTAAAAATATCACGCCCTAGATGAGCAATTCTTGCAGGAGTATCTCATAGCAATAAGGAAAGCTCGCGTCGAAGGCCTCAGCCCAAAGGAGAACGCATTGATTATTCACGAGACGCAATCGACCGCGGAGGCGTTCCAATTAAAAATGGCGCAACGACGCGCATACCAGGTGGTAATTTAATTACTACCTTCGACGACGACGCTTTACGGTCGCGACGGCGACGCCGGACAATGGAACTCGTCTGGATTTTCAAACATGGCGTGAGACGCCCGCGGGAGACGAACTAAACGACGAGATTGGAAAAGCACCAAAGTTTAGGTAACCGAGTCACGTATCTGTTGCGGGCTCGCCACTCCGGCCGATGCCAGTTACCGAATCAAAACAAAACGTAGTCGTCGTCGGCGAAATGTTAATCATATAATAACATCTCGACCGCATAAAAAGTCCGTCGGGGTGGAAAAAATTCTCGCGGACGTGATCGCAGAACGCATATCGACGCAGGGAAGCGACAAGCGTCGCGCTGTGATGAAAAAAAGAACACCAGTGGGGGATTTTTTTTCGTCGAAAACACGAACGAATTTTTCGCGGTCGCGTATTTCAACGGTACGAGTGATGGTTTATCGAGGGGGAGGGCGATGAAATAAATCGAATTATCGCGGAACACGAAACGCGGGGGGGATACGACACGTCGCGAAAATTTCACCATAAATACGTTTAGTTCGTGCGCGATTAAACGCGAGGAAACGAAATGGGCGAATTAGCCATTTTCATCGTCCGGTCGGTGTTCACGGGGCGACTTTGGACGCGGAGCCGGATCAGATAAATTAACCTAATGGTTTCCACGTCGGTATTCGAAGGTAATAAAATCGCGTTAGTTTTTGCCGGCATGCCGCAGGGGGTTTCGGAAGTTACTCTTTGGTTGTTGGTAGTCGGGGGAAGGAATTTGTATGGAGAGAGTAAACGGCGGAATTGGACTATTGACGGAGCATTTCTAACACGAGGAGATTCTCCTTACTTTTTCGTAAAAATCATGATGGTGGCCAATGGTTCCTTTATTTCCGCCACTTTGAAAAAGGCTATAGGCAGGTAAGCGTAAGCGATTTGCCCCCAGGTCCAGATTTTGAGGATATTTGGGTGGGGATTGGGTACCATGGAGAAACGTTCATGACGAAAATTTCAGTTCCCCTCTCCCTCCCGTATTCGAGAAATAATTTTTTTTTCAAGAATCAGAATTTTAAGATTATTTTGCGATTTTTTTGGAGTCGAAAAAGACGATTTAAATCACATGCAATAACAGATTTTTTAAAAATCGTTTTTATCGCCCCAAAAAAATCGCAAAATAATCTTAAAATTATTTCAAACAAAAAATGTCATATGATCCATAACCTAAAAATCGGTAGATTTCGAGAAAAAAATTTTTCAAGCACCGAGCTTAAGCACTCGCGCGTTAGCCGATACTTCCCACTACGAGGTAGCGCCTCGTTTACACTTACGTGCGACGTCGCGTTAGGCCTGTAGTAACATGCTTAACGCAACGTCGTGCGTCAGTGTAAACGAGGCGCTACCGCGTAGTGGGAAGTGTCGGCTAACGGGTGCGCGCGGTTTTTGCGATTTTTGACCACGACCCCGTGGAGGAAAAATTTTGAAAAAATATGTGATATGTAGAGGTTGAAAATACATCTAAAAAATGAGGTTTGAAAATTTTGCAAAGTGAGATAGATACCTACAAAAAATAAAGTTGAAAACGCCCGTTTGGAGGAGAAAAAATTGGAATGGGAGGTTGTTGATTTTTTTATGGAAGGCCCTTATAGAAGTCTTTTATGTAGCAAAATTTCAATGAAATCCGTTAACTGTAATTTGAGGAAAAAATTCCTATCAGATTTTCGGAAAAAGTGGTTTTCTTGGGAATCGGAAAGTACAAGCTTTTTATGCTTACACGGTTTGAAACTATTAACATTAATTTTGTAACACTCCGTATTACCGGTAATTACACCATCGTCGATGGCCGATGGCAAAATAAACTTAGCAGTTGCTTTTTCCGGTCTCCGGAGTAGATTAGGAAATTATAAACGCAGGGCGAAAAACACGGTCGTATTGTTTAGGTTAACTAAGTGCATATTGTTGTCGGTTCGTAAGAACGGGGTCAGCGAAGGAGGTACTGGTCACGGGAGGGATTGCGGAGAAGGATGCACCGTCGATGATTTATTTCCACCTCGTTATACACCGATGGTACCTGTGGTGCGGTAGGAGACGAAGACGCGAGGTGGAATACGCGGAAGTTGGTCCTTTTAAAGGAATTATAATCGAAGCACGTTTTCCTTTAAGAAGTAAAAAATTCCAAGGGGGAAATTTTTCGTTAGTGGTGCTACGATGCGAATGAAATCAATAAGAAATGTCGTCGAGCGATGACGAATACCGAATTTCAAACGAGTGCTTTTTTTCCGACTTGTACTCGATACGTTTTTGGGAAATTATTCCGACGTCACGAACACGCGGAAAGGAGCCGAGCAGCGTTGACGGATTATTTATTCGAGTGAGCTATACGAAGAGTTGGAAAATACGCCGCCGAAAATTCCATTAAAGATTTGCACAAGAGAAGGAAAGAGGAATGGAAGTTTCCGAGGGAAGTTTTTCCTGTTGTGCAGAGTTTCTGACCGAATTTGCCAACCGTGTCGAGAATTCTGGACTTCGTAGTTTTTCGCGTATTGCAGATGTCCATTTGTTATTGCGTGTAAATTTTTGAGCGCGTTGTATTCTCGATGAAGTACAATAGTTTTGATGTGGAGGCAGTCGCGCCCTCGCGAACGTATTTCATTTTTTATGTCGAGCCTCCTCGACGTTTTACGTAGGTGCGCGTGTGTGTCGTTTACTGGGAACATGCTTTTTTGGCTTTTGCGATTCGTCTTTCACGTCGTAGTCCAATCGAAATGAACTTTTATTACGAGTGTGTAGTTTACGAGAGTTGACAGCGAGAAATTTATTTGTTTTGTTTTTACGCGTCGTATTTCGAAGGCGTGTACGACGAAGGGTCAAGTTGTCGTTGCATGAAATGAGTTCATTTTTCTTTCGGTTTTTTCCCCGCGTGATGTGCCCTTTGCTTCGTGGTGGGTTTACAGATGTGCTGATGCGGTGTGTTTATTGATTATAAAAAGACTCCCGGGGTGTAAAAGAGTAATTAAACGTAAACTACGAAGATAAATTTTAAAGCTGGTGCGTGGGTTGAGCTGTACAGATGAAGTGGAGGAACGTAGGCCGTGTAAATGAGATTTTACGAATCTCGACAATTTCAAACTCTTTTTCACTGCCTTGGATCTGCACCTGTTCCTGTTAAAATAAATCGTCTCTTTTGGTGCATGAATCTTCTGCACTTCAGTGTTACCCCTAATTTAAATTTCGAGGCTTCCTCAGCTCCTCCTAATCCAGCTTTCTTCGTATGTCTGACGAAATATCTTTATTGAAATACTTCTTAGATACATTTCAAAGCAGACCAAATTTTCGATCGAATATACTACAAAACTTTCGCCTACTTTTGAAGAAAATAAAGACACAGGAGGTTTTGAGCGATTGCGACTTGTTCCGCATTTGAAAATAAGGCGGAGCTATTTCCAGAATAAAAGGGTCCATGTGCTTAATAGCTCCGAGCTCGCGAACCGGACGTTCTCCGGCGCGTTGACCGGTACGGCGTGTAATTCCGTGGAGAAATCGTCGACCTTTTTTTTTTTGCGATGTATGTAGGAACTTAGCTACTGTGACCGGGGCCGGAATCTCCGCGTCGTAGAATTCGCACAACGTTGGAGTTTCGGGAATACGTGCAGCGCGGTTATACGTAGGCGAGCGCTTAAGAAGGCCGTCGGTGGAGAGCGGGGAAGGCGAAAGAAAGCGGCAATACGGTCGTATATACGTATTCGAGGAAAAGCGACTTTTTAAACGATTCGTTTGGGAATCATTAGGACGTGTGCCGGATACACGCTACATTAGGACGCCAGATGAAGTATAAAAATGGTCGAAGAAAACGCTCGAGAGGACGCTTTTAGTCGGCGGTATTATGCACGCGGAATTGTTATTATTACATTTATTCGTATTATACGTCGACGACGGGGACGTATGAAAGAGCGCGGCCTTTGGGCATGGTTACGCGTTGAAAGGCCGCGTACTTGGAGGGTTTTCCCTTTTGGCGCGAGTAATCTGCGATAGAAAATTGGACAATGGGGCTTTTTTGGGATGATTTTACTCAGCGAGCGCGGAGCTGTTGGGATTGAATCTACGTATGGAAACGGTGTAATTTTTTTCAAGCGTGTAGCTTCTTTAATTTTGTATGTAGGCGGGTAACTATAAGAAATGATTTTGTAGAGCTTTTTAATCTCTTTGAAAAGTGTTCTGAGCAATTTTCCTGTATCTGTTGTTTTAACGAAGTTACACGTTTCGGAAAATTCGTGTGCGGGTTGACCTGGCTCCTTGGAATGTCGAGTTCTGCAAGTTCTCCTACGTTGGTGTGATTTTGGTTGCAGTATCTTTAAATATAAGGTGTTTAAATTCAACTGAAATACCTGGTATGAGTTTGAGGGAGTTATTTGTAGGTAGGTTTTCTGAAAAGAAAAAGAAAAAAAAGGCTCTTGGTGCCCGCGGTACTAAAATATATCCGCATTAAACAGATTTCATTTCACGTAGGAGAAAACTACTAAAGGTAAATGATGGAAATAAGGAGTAAACCGTTAGACGAGGGTGTGCTGTGGGTGGTGCTAAAAGAAAAAGGAAAAATTACACGTTAATGAATATAGTACCTTGGCTTCGGTGATTCATTACGCGTGTGTTTGTCGCGATGCCGCGTGTTTGTTGCGCAGCGTAGAGACGGCGACGCCGCGACGCTATAAAATAAGCTTTTCGTTATACTTGCAGGTGATTACGGGGTATAGACAAAGAGCGGGCTATAGTTAACAAGAGAAAGAAAGACGGAAAATTATTATAGAAAATTGCCAAGCGTCGCGATAATACGATTAGAAGAGCGCGTCGCTGTATTATATAGCATTGTTTATCGTGGTTGGATTTTAGCTCTCGAGTATAATCTTAGCAAGATTTCCGAGTTGTCCGTCTGTCTTCATGGGGGTTCGGGCGTTTGTGTGTTTAATAAACATTACCATTATGTTGCACGATCGCACGATACGGGCTGAGGAAATGAGGCGGCCAAGCGACGTACCCGGAGCTGTATTGTATAAATTTTCGTTTAGTAACGAAATGAGCAAATTATAGGGTTTGCGTTTCGCGACCGACGAGAAAAAGCGAAATAGGTGTAAACGGCGATTATACATCGACGCGGTAATTGTTTGGTAATATCGAGGTAGATAATTGTAATTTATGTGTGTTTTGCAATCGATGGAATCATTGATGCGGATGAACGTGGTGTTTGATGTTGATAATGATCACAAGATAAACGTAAGAGCGGTGTCGTTCCTTTTTATCCTTGAAGTTATTGATGTAAATCATGTTAAGGCAGGTAGTGCGTTTTTCTTATTAGTGTAGCATTATGATAATTGATGAGGAATTTGATTAAGAATATTTTTACTTATTATCAATTTTTTCATAAACCGAATACATCTCGAGCTGAAGACAAAACATTGAAAAGTCTCCCATATTTTTTAATTCATCGAGCAAATATGAGCTAAAATTTACTCTTCGCGTTTTTTCTCGTCAACGTTGCGTTCTACATGAATAACGTTAATAACTAATATTTTGAAAATTTTATAAGGTATATTTTTAGTTGTTATTATAGAAATTACAATAACAAGATACACAACTGGTGGACCCAGACGTGTTGGGATTTGGTAAATAATTACTCGCATATTTTCCTGTAGAGGCGCTGCTCACCAACTCCCGTGAAGTGATCTTTTCGACTTTCAATAAAGAACTTGCATACAGTAGTTTGTTTTGATTTCATTTCTTGTAGTCTCATTGGTCGAAGCCTGATTGATTGTTTTCTGTGATGTCACCGAAAACAATCAAACAGACTTCGACCAATGAGATTACAAGAAATGAAATCAAAACTAAGCACTGCATGCAAATTCTTTGTTGAAAACCGAAAAAATCACGTCTCTGGAGTTAATAAGCAGCGTCTCTACAGGGAAAAATGTGAGCAATTATTTACGTAAATTTACATGATTCTGCTGTAACTAGCAGTAGCAGTTGTGTGTCTTGTTCTTTTGGTGTCTATAGTTGTTATAAATTTTTTCATACGCCCCCTCCCACCTCTAAAATCTGCATTATGAAACGTCGCTCACCCTCAACTTTAGTTTTACTTTTTAAACTTCACTTTCGTCTTTGAAAAAATGTGCCACGTCAAATCGGGGGAAAAGGCGGTGCAAAACTCTTCTTTGTAGGTCTCCTATACCTTCATTAATTAAATAAAATACCCCTATTTCTATTTTTGAAAGGTTTCTAAAAAAGACATGAAAAACTGCCATCTATAACGAGTTAAAGGACGCAAGTCAAGTATAATATTGATGACTACGGTCATTTCTGCGAACGAAGGACCGCAATCGGAGTCATGTTGTAATTTGAAAATCAACGTATGCGAACGCGCTTTGAAAAAAAGTTGGTTCACCTTTGCGAATATGCCATATTTAGCTCGTACGTGCGGAATTTAAATCGAGCCGATGAATATTTGATAAAGGTTCGATAAATTATTAACGAGAAGCTTCGGGAAATTCTTGGCGTTTCGTTTGAATTATAAATTAGCATATCGCAGAGTGACGGTACAGGCAACAACTCTATTAATTTTCAAAACTACGTTGGCGTTTGTGAGCCACGACGTCGATATGAGGTTTCGTTTTGAGTTGCTCGAAATCGCCTCCGATTTGGCTGGTGATTCGTTAATTGGGAATAGTTTGGCCTTCGATGGTGTCTCGAAAAAGATGCTTCGATAGCGTACGCGGTGCGCCGCACTTCCTCCGTTAAGTGGAACAAAGAGCTGAAAGCAATTAGATGAAGTTTTAACCTTCGAAATATCAGAGAAAAGCTGAATAAAGGCGTCGATACATCGCGAAGAATTTATTACAAGACGCGAACGATGTACGCGAGACGTGCTCGAGAACCGAGGGAAAACGACGAAGGGGAAATTAAGAAACATTACGAACTTCTATTTATAACTTTTCTTCGTTTTATCGTCGACGAAATAATAAAGATGATGTTAAAACGGCCGGAAAATAATCAATATGGCTGTACGCGAAACAACGACGTTGTAATTTTTGCTAATTATTTTCGGCGATGGTTCGCACCCCTTCGTCGTCTTGTGGTACGTCAATCTGTCTTGAGAAACTTTCACGGCGAAAATTCACCCCAGTGTCTTTACGTGTTCGATAATTTTTCAATTTTTCGTAGAAAATTGGCCTAAAACGAACGGTAATTTGGATAGATTGGGATTTTGATGCGGTGACGTATCCAAGGTACGGGCGAATTTACTCGTTTTTGAATCCACGAAAGGTTGCGGTTTTCGGAAGAGCGTTTCTACCTGCGATATTTCGTCTGGAAAATTCAACCGTAATTAGAGATACGTGGTTGGTGGAATCTCGCCGAAGGATTCGGCTGGAGCGGGGGATAAAAGATTTTAGCGCACGCGACGTATGTGTCGTGGTAGCGAGAAAAATACCCTTTAAGATTTTTACAGATATTGCTTCGCTTCGAACAACATATGGAAAGATTATAAGGATATTTTTCAACGCGTAAATCCGCTAAATAGCCCGGAACAATTTTCTCACCTCGTATGCTCGTTTTGCGCGCGTTATCGTTTAATTTTTTTTTCTCGCGTAGGAAAAAAATCACAAAAAATAAAAGCTTTTGTTAGGGTTTTTTTTTAACGCGTATGCTTTTTTCTCGCTTGTTGTCAAGTTCGCTTCTCTCTTTCTACGATTTAAAGGTCGTGTAAGTAGGACAAAATTTGCGCCGTTAAAAAGTGGTTTTTAGTGTAAGAGCGAGGAGGAGTTTTAATTGGTATGGTTTATTAGAGTTACGTTTCATGTTACCAGAAAGCATTAACGAGAGTAGCGAACCTCTTGAAACGAGCTGCCCTCCGCCGTCTCCCGCTCGAAGCCGTTTTCCAGCGGCCGACGTGTATCTTGTATTCTTACAACCCTTCGTCGTCTTGTTTATCGTTGCGGATGCCGCGCCCTCTTAAGATGCGGCTTCGGCTCGGTCGTTAATGTTTTAAACTAATATTTTTGTTTTGATAAAAGGTTCTCCAAGTACGGAGATGGTTATCGTGTTGGGTACAAGAGCCATCGAAAGTAATTGGCGAATCGATTGCGTGGATTGGTTGGGAAGCAGGAAGGGGGGACGCGATAAGAGGGAATTTAAATCGATAGAGTGATGTTGCGAGATGGAAATTAGATGTTTGAGTGAGATAACAATCCCTCGGGAGAATTTCGTCGAGTTTGAGGATTCAGATTTGGGCGTGGGTGGGCGAAATTCGTGAAAAATTCGTCGTTGAAAGTGCCCGAGATGTCATGCTAATGTGATTTTTAATTCGTAAAATTAAGAAAAATAATTTTTTTCAATTTGAGATATTTTACCAGAAATACGAAGGAGGTGTAAATTTAGCCTACGCTTTTTTCTGCCATTTTATTCTACCACATGAAGAAACGTCGCTTAAATTTAAATTAAAAATATTGCGGTAACAATTACGTACAATCTTAGAGCTAAAAAGAAATCCACAAAGAAAGTAATAACAGCGGATGAGCGAGAAATTGAGCCAGAGTAAGCGAGAGAAACCAAAGTACAAAGAAATTTAACGAAATATCTCGCTTTCGTTTTTTTCCCTTTTACTTCGCTTATTCGCGAAAAACTCAGTGTGCTGGGTTTTCTTTTTCGTGAAATTTCACATCTTCTTAAACTACCGCTAATGAAATTTTTACCGCGCGACGAAATATTTAAAACGTAAGGAAAAAGTTTAAACGAGAATTTTTACCTCGCTTAAGTAAAATAGGTATCTTTACCTATTTTACAAGGAAGATGACAACGGTTACAGAGCATGCTCGTTCGTTATATATTTTTATTAAATAATTTATGACTTTGTTAAAACTCGTTTTTTGTTTTTAAATTAAACTTAGCATTAAGTCTTTCGAGTTCATTATTTCGGTACATTATTCTTTTTAATCTCGCGTTAAGGTCTGGGAGTTGTTTTTCCTTCGTTTTGTTTTCGCGAGTTTTTTTCGAAGCGTGAAAAAATTGGAATTTGATGGTAGACGAGAGGTATTCCAAGGGAGAGTCTACGGATAGATGGAAAATAACAGAGTGACGGATTAAATCATGGAAGGAAGGGAAGATGTACATTGGAATTTTCTCTTCATTAGGAGGAAGTACTTTACTACTTTTATAAAATTGGGGATGCTATAATTTGGTAGGTGCGAGTAAAATTGAATTAATTGAATAAACGAGGCAGAAATTATTCAGGGTTATAACTACAAAAACGCGTATTACGTTGCTTGAAAAAAGAAATGGCGGAGTTGCGCAGGCGCGGTGTACGCGATGATGTGCTCGCACGGCTTTTCGCGCATGGGCGGAGTATGCGTTGGTATGCGCGCGCAGTTTTTCACGCATGCGCGTGGTAAATGAAGATGTGATTAGGATAATTTCATTCATCGTTCTTGAACGAGTCACATGTGCTCTTGCCCAATAGCTTCAAGTTCCCTGATTTCCTCGGGTACCTTTTACTACAGTGGTTCTTCTTCCGACTTCTGTGGAATATTGTAGGGAAATTGATCGTGTTTTTAAGTCATGAATCTTCAGATATTTCTTTTGGTTTGCATAGGAGCCACGACCTGTAAGACACGACTGGTAAACTACGCGATTTTTACAAGCTCGACAGAAAAGTAAATCGTACTGAGCCTACTACCAAAGCCATCACTGGTATACCTCACCTACGTCAATGTAATTCGTATTACGTTCACCTTCTTGACTGCCAAGGTGTCTTTACCTTGACGATCAATGTTTAGGAAGCTTGTGCGTGTATATGTATGTGTAACGAGGCGGCTTAAATTCAACCTTTTTCGTGTTCGCTTAAATTAAGTATGGTCGAATCGAAGGGTCGGACGAGGAGGTTACGCCGAAAGTTATGTGTGTTTAATGAAAAATTAGACGACGGCGACGTCAAATTTACGCAGGAAGGTGACGGCCGCCAACTTCCTGCTTCGTATGGCTGACATACGTCGACGAGAACGAATCGCGTGCCGAAACGTAACCGCCTGATGCCTACTGTAGTCAATGTTCGCCTTTTGCAATGGTAATCTTGACCGCGCAGCCTTTATTTCCACCGTTGGTTGATGAAATTATCGAAAATAACGTCCCGCGGATTTGCTTATTTGTCTAGTTTCAAGCGTTTACTTCGGCGATTGTCGAAATGAGGAATTACTTATGCCCACTTGAGATCTAGTTTGTCTGTAAAAAAGCACGATGGCTGATCAGCATGGAAACGAGGTGAACTGAAATTGAGCTCGTGTCGACATTACATAAACGAAGGTAGCGATTTCGGTGTAGGGTGTTTCTTCTCGCATTCGCTGAAGAAAAATTATACGCGTCGAAAGAAAAATACTAATTAAAAGTGACATTTTTATACATAGTGCGCTTTTCATTCGACCATTTACCCACGTGTTGGAGTTTTTATTGCTGGTTAACACGTTAGACGCGAAATTGTGTCGAAAACTTCTTGATGAAGCTTGACCTGTGCTTGGGAGCGTTTATTTTGCGAGCTTTGAACAAACTAAATAAAGCAGATGGGTTTTGATGTTGGTCCAAAAAAGTACGTTGACTTCGGAAAAGTCCACACGCTCAGAGATGAAATGACGAAGGTATCGATAAATTGCGTTAATTGTCAACGAATCATTCAAATTTCGAAAATACCCCTGCAGCGATAAAATTCACTTGAAATGGCTTCGAAACGACAAGTATTTTGTAACATTTGCTCAGGGAGTTGGGATGGGTTTTCGGCATCGAAACGGCAAATTGCGAAGAGAGCAGGCCGAAAATGGCGAAAAAGATGAGTCTTTGGAGATACGAGCGAAGTACGTCAAACCAGACGAAGGGAGAGGGTTGTTTAATGAAAACGGAGATATTTTTTAGCGATATTACGACAACGTTCCTTTGCGAATACCCAGAAGTTTTTCAAATATTTTTACGAGCGTGTTTAGCTCACGGTGGGGTAATTTTTCACGAACCTTTTGCGTCGTAGCGTAACGTATTCGGCGACTTTTTCATGAATTTGAGTTTTTAGGTCAGCGGGGGTTCGACGAAGTCGTGAGGTAGTGTTATGGTACACTTCTCAGGAAACGTGACACTAGTGAGAGGCTCTGATGGGTATGACTACCTCGTAAAAAGCAAGCCCTATCCACATAAAGGAGCTAGACACCTCGAGGACGAGGTACATATTCAGGGGTATTACTACTTGGCGAGATTTTACGACCTTTTGTTCCACCCATCCATTCTGCTGGGTATTTGATGTCATGGTAAGGCGAAGAATGGTTCTCCTTTACGTGGAAACGGACCAAGAGAAATTCAGGCAGTTGTGATGCGATCGGCGATGAAGACACTTCTCCTGAAGAACTCCTCATGTAATGAGATGCAGTACAGGAATGGATACTTGGTGGTGGAGGGTGCAACATTCCTTCTCAATTTCATATCCTCTCCTGAACGCAGCTTATAGCTGTTTTCGTACCATTGGCTCCCTCTACTTCCTTCTGTACTCTGATAATTGTGTATATTTCTGTTGTCGGTCGACTTAGTACCCCAGATTTTCCTTTTAAGGTTATTACCTTTTCTATTTCAATATCCTTTTATTTTTGGATGCCCCTAAAGAACTAAATTTCCATAGAGAATCCGTCTGAAATGAAATAACGAATGGAAACTGACTGCTATTGGATTCCATTTCGGTGATTTTTCCTGTATTGCCTGTTGCGGTCAGCTACTGCGCCAAAAAGACGGTAAAATTTCGTCGGTGACACGCAAATAAAATCGAAGGTATTAAGAGGGCGAAACAAACGACGTATAAGATGTCGGGATAACTCGAAACACGCAGTTACCTTCAACTCGGTAACTTTTTTTGGAGGCTTTTTTTTTCAACGCGAAATATCTGTCGAGTGAAATACGACGAGGGAATTTTTATGAAAAAACAAAGATAATTCCGCTGTAAAATACGAAAGAGCGCGAAAAGGAGAGATACGGGTAGAACATTGTGCACAGCTTACAAGCCATCTCTGTCGTAGACTAGGCTGCGCAAAAAGTTTTCGTAATTTGAAAAAAAAAAGAATAGCGAACAAGTGAAAAAAGAAGCGAATCTACGAAAGAGGCTCGACCGAAAGAATGTGTAATACAGTGAAATACGAGCACACGTATACACATTTATGTACGGCCGAATGAAAAAGTTTTATTCGAACAATAATTTGAAAGTCACGAAAAACTTTTTTTTTTTGCAAGCGTTGCTCGTACGAATAGGTACAATTTTGTGTAAATATTTTTTCAGTTGATCGAATAATAACGTGAATTTTTGTACGATAAACTGAAACGCGTGGTTGTCGATTGAACGGTTCACTCGGAATTTCGAAGCGTGTGAAAAATTGAAAAACATTGGGGAGAGGAGGGATTTTTTTTTCGTTCGTTGGTACGTTTTCTAATACACGCGAAATACTGGAATCGCCGAAAAAACGACGCGAAGAGAGGTTTTCATCGGTACGTGGAAATGTAAATAATGACTGTTGTAATGTTTGATTCGTGATTGTTTAATTTTTATTTTTTTATACTCGCTGATTTTGTTGTAGCGGAAGTTACCTCGGTGGGTCTTCGTGTTTGTGTTTATAGAAGCAAAATCGAGTATATCGAGGCGCCGTAGGTGATTTTGGAATTCTTGTTTGCATTGGATATGAACGTGAAATACGTGTACGCCGGGAGGGGTATAACTGCGTGTTGTGGGTTGAAAATACGCAGAATAATGTGACGTGGGAGGGAACTGACGAGGGAGCGGTGCAATTGCAATTGGCGTATTTTCGAAATGGTTGTGTTGTCTAGATCATGCTATTCTGTTATGTCCCGCCAAACTACTCCGAAAGCGTGACGGGTTGGGGATTATTCGAGGTTTTTTAGCGGAACGTTCTGGGGAAGTTGTCAAGGTCACGCTATTCCGAACAATCTTAAGCTATCGAACTATTCCGCGAGTATGACGTGTTGCGGAATAGTCAAGGTTACGTGAAACTGTTACGAGAGCCATAAACGTATGTCAAGAATACAAGCAACGCTGTTGAAGGGAAACCTTTGAGAAACGTAATGTGTTAGGGATCATTTGAGGTCCAATGAAGAAAACCAGTCGTACTGGTTTTTTAGCGGAATGTTTTGGGGAAGTTGTCAAGGTCACGCTATTCCGAACAATCTTAAGCTATCGAACTATTCCGCGAGTATGACGTGTTGCGGAATAGTCAAGGTTACGTGAAACCGTTACGAGAGCCATAAACGTATGTCAAGAATACAATCAACGCTGTTAAAGGAAAACCTTTGAGATTGAGAAACGTAATGTGTTAGTGATCATTTGAGGTCGAATGAAGAAAACCAGTCGTACTGGTTTTTTAGCGGAACGTTCTGGGGATGTCAAGGTCACGCTATTCCGAACAATCCTAACCTATTGAACTATTCCGCGAGTATGACGTGTTGCGGAATAGTCAAGGTTACGTGATACCGTTACGAGAGCCATAAACGTATGTCAAGAATACAATCAACGCTGTTAAAGGAAAACCTTTGAGATTGAGAAACGTAATGTGTTAGTGATCATTTGAGGTCGAATGAAGAAAACCAGTCGTACTGGTTTTTTAGCGGAACGTTCTGGGGATGTCAAGGTCACGCTATTCCGAACAATCCTAACCTATTGAACTATTCCGCGAGTATGACGTGTTGCGGAATAGTCATTACGTGAAACCACTACGCGAGCCATAACTATATGATCAAGATTGTTGAAGGAAAACTTTTGAGAATACTTTTCTGCTGAATATTCTGAAAACGTGATAGTTGCAGCGGCGTAACCTGGAAATTGAAACTTATTCAAATTAAGGAAGATATTTATCAATTTATTGGCTTGTTCGAGTTTCTCGGTACTTTTTGTTTTTTTAACTACACAATTTATTCGTTATTTCCTTCGGAAATAGAAATAAATCTTTATAATAGCAAATTAGCGTAATGCTTTTGTACTAAAGCTTTCAGCGTTTCTTGGAAAAATGCAAATGAAGCGATACGTTGATACTTTTCTCATCGCGTATCGCAACGTAATTCTTAAAGTATTTCTTCGTACTAGTCCAGTCTCGTTAAGTCGTCGAATAAATACCGACGCTTGGTTTTTTAATAATTAACTCGCGTATTCAACGTAGCAGTTAATTCGCTCTGAAGTTCTACAACGTATTCTTAAATTGGTATTTCAAATTTAAACGACTAATCAAAGCGAAAATCTCTCGAGAAAGCAAAGGGAAACACGAAACGAGTCTATAATGAAATTAATAAGTACTCGTAGTCGTTGTCGTGTACTTCTAGCGGCAAAAAAAAAACGAAAAAAGTAAAAAAAAACTCCATCAAGAAGTAGCTCGTTCAAAAAAGTAAATCACTTGTTGAAAATTCATAAGGAAACGAGTTGTAAAGTAAAAGAGACGTTCAATGTATTCATAAAGCAAATAACGCGACTCGTCGAAGAGAAGAATAAAAAAGCGAAGAGGAGTAACGCCGGGAACAACGAATAAGCGAAGTTTTCTCAACGACTTCGGCGTCAGATATGTATAGCAATATGCACACTACCTCAACGATGGTAAAAGCTCTCGAAAATAACGTCGCGAAAGTGTAAAGCGCAGAGAAAAGAGGAAAAAACACTCGAAAAGTGTTTTGTTTCGCGATGCTCGTTTAATATGTCGACGATGGTGTTTGCGCGCCGAGTGAGTATCGCAAGAGTCGACGTGTTTGGCGCGTTACGCGGAAACGAGCCTCTTTTTTGCGATTCACACAATTTGAACTTGAATTTACGTCGGAAATTAAGCGTGGAAGGTGGAAATGTAAATGCGACGAAGTCTCGATGTTCGTTTCGAACGAACGAGTTCGCGTGAAAATTAACGTAAATTGGCTTTCCTCGTCGTCGTGTGAAGACGCCGAGTTAGGAAAGCTTTTTCGAATTCGTCGCTAATAATAAGTTTGTAAAAGTTTTTGTTAGTGGGACCGAACCGATGTTGAAGGATGGAAATTCGAGGGCTTCGAAGGGTGATGACAGAGGTGGGCATTATTATGACGGAAATTTCCACAAGTTCGCAAAGACATAGAAGGAAGGGTTGGAAAGTGGAAAAATACGCGGTGGCGATGGTCAAAAAGTTTGCAGTGCTTCGTTTTTTTTTTCGAATTTAAACGTGGAAATTTACTCGGTTGTTTGGAACGTCTTTTTTGTATGAAACTCGTTACTCGTTGCGAAATTCTTGGCGAATATAATTTTAAATGATACCGAGAAAAGTTTACAACAAAGTTTACCTCGCACGTTGTACTTGTTCGTTGTTGGTTTCTTGTCAGTGAAAAATAGTTGTTAATTGATTACACGATAAAATGAAAGATGATTTTACACTAAAAGAGTATTTTAAGAAGTGCGTCTCCCTAGTTCCCTCCTCACTTGACTTTAAAAAGCTTGAGTTGTTGGATTTATGGGGAAGCGAACGCATGTTAGGAGCGCTAGTATCACGCTTACTGAATTGGTAATGAAACGATGCGCAGAGCGCGCTGCAACAAAATGTTGAAAATGGGATACTACGAATTGTGATACATGGGAACATTGTAGTTTTTAAATTTTTACTCAAAAATGGAAGGGTTTTAGAAAATTTTTCGTCTTTTAGAATTTGAAGAAAATTAAATTTCCTATTTTTTGATATAGAAACAATTACGTTTTGACCATTTTTAAAATTCTAAAGACCATTTCTTCTCTATGATTTTCAACTTTTTTCAACGTTTTACAACTTTGCATTGAAATTACCTCGAATTAAAGTCAGGAACACAAATTTTTTGTAAATTTCGAGTTTGTAGAATTTTTCCTTCTTTTTAACGACTTAACAACATATTTGTTGATGAATTTTTCATTAAAATATTTACTATTAATTATTTTATGATTATGTTAGTCTGTCGGCATTTATTTTAGTATCATTGATACACTGTTGAAAAGAGAAAAAAATTCTAAAAATTCGAGATTTACAAAGAATTGAGAGTTTTTGGGTTAATCTTGAAGTAATTTGAATGCAAAGTTACAGAACGTTGAAAAAAATCTGAAAATCAGTGAGAAGAAATGAGCTTTAAAACCGTAAAAATGATCAAAATGTAATTGTTTTTATATCAAAAAATAGGAAATTTAATTTTCTTCAAATCATAAGAGGTGGAAAATTTTCCAACGTCCTCTTGTTTTCGGGTAAAAATTTAAAAATTACCGTTTCCTCACACATTACAGTTCAAGCATTCCGTTTTCAAGTGTTTCGTCACAGTGCCACCAGATGTCAGCCATTTTGAATTTCATTGCCAATAGATGTCGAATGGGTGATATCAGTAAATTGTGATATTTTTTTACTACTACAAGAACACCTTCGATGTTAACAATGTTTGAGCTTCATCGCGCCATGTTTGATTACATGATTATTCCCCACGCGATAGTTTTTTATAGTTTCGCGTTTCACCACTAGATGGCATCCTTTTTACGTTTGGTTCATAATGAAATGGTTTGTTTTTTGTTACAGGTACTATATCGAAAGTGGCGATGAAAAAGATGACATAGTGATGAAGTCGGACTCGTTTTTGTATTTGGTGACGGCGTGTTGTTTGACGACGTGTGCGAAAGAGGGCGCTGCCATAATTAGCAATCAAGTCGTGCAGCAATGTCCGCCGAGCGGAGAAATAGACCCGTGCACGTGTACGGTGAAAAAGAACGGTCTAGATATATTATGCGAATTCACCGACATGCAGCATATTTCTAAAGCGATGACCACGCTTAAAAGCAAACCATCTTTGATAATATTCTATCTGAAATTGAGGCATAATAATTTACCGAAATTACAAGGTTTCGTATTTCTCGGCATGGATATCAGACACTTAACCATTCATAATAGCAGTTTAGCGGTCGTCGAAGAAACATCGTTGAGCTCTATCGGTAAGTGCATGTTGGATTTTACGAGTCGAGGTAGCTGCCTCGAGCTACCGATTTTGTGAATTTACGGTAACGAGTTTTTTGTTATCGTAATTCGCCGCGGAGCTTGTAACGGTGAGTAGTCTATACCTTGTTTTCAAATTCCGCAGGCAAAAAATTAACGCAGTTGGATTTATCTCAAAATTCGCTAACGGTTGTGCCGAGTCAGGCGCTGAAAAATCTCGATCATTTGTTGATATTGAATTTAAACCATAATAAAATCAACGCCGTGCATACAAAGGCCTTCGAAGGTATGGGCACGTTGGAAATACTGACCTTGTACGAGAACAAGCTAACCAGCATCGAGCAAGGAGCTTTTGGCGGTATTGGCAAGTAAGTGTTTGGATGTTTTTTTCTGCGGTATTGGGATGTTCCATCGGTATAATCTAATAATATGATATATGTTTTGACGCATTTCTTCTCCCATTCTCCCTCATCCCCTGCCCTCGTTTCTTCGTTTCTACGTATTTGGCAACGCCAACGCCACGTATCTATACATGTATGCACGTTATTTCGCCACCGAAAACGACACCCTTATCTTTTGGTGAAATCTAAACAAAAAACAATAACGGAAATTAAACCTCGCGTAAAAAAAACACACCCGCGTTCATACAAAGCGAGCATTTTCGCTACGACAAAATGACGACGTCATAAAAATGCTAAAAATAACCCACGTACGCTTCGACACGCTCGCAGACGATAGGCGGAGCCGTACCTGCGTTTAAATTGCAATCGCCAAATTACAATAACGAAAAAATAATTCTCGAAAATTACCTCGTCGCGCAAAACGCCCCTTTTCGAGGTACTTTTTCGCCATATTCGCCGTACACACACGAGCAAACCTCGAAGGGAAAATGGACGCGTGAAAAAAAAAGCTCGTAAAACCGCAACTGTTAATTACATTTCGTCGTTTCGAATAACAATCGAATCCGGGGTCTGTTTTATCGAATTTTTTCACAACGGGCTTCATGCGGCTATCCGTCCATCCCTGGCGATCCCCCCTCTCCGGTGTACCTCCATATTCGACTAACACGTACGTAAGAAACCTCTCGGTTGGTACAAGTAACGCGACACTTGGTTAATCGAATTGTTCATTAATGCGGAAAAAGCTCCTGTCGGACGGATTAATCGATTCCTCGTTAAAATTACGATAACACAGTGACCTGCGGGAAATTCGATGACGGGTGTTGGCCGCTGAGACAACGGGCGGCGGGGAATCGAGACTAAACACGTCGTGAAAAAGTTTTCAATAACGAGAATCCTTTCGATACACGAAGCAGCAAATTTCCCAGCGAAATCCGTCGCCTTGTAAGTTTTCAACTCCCCCTTGTCCCCTTACTCCAACCGGAATTTTTTATATGGTCAATAAAAACAGAAATTGCATTTCTTTTCAAACATCCTTTCGTGGTTGCGCTTTTTTCACCGCGAATTTCGCCAAAAGCAACCGAAAGCTGCGCGACAAAAGAAAAGAAACAATTTACTCGCGAGATTTTCTCGCTTTTTTGTCCGTCGACGAATTGTTATTCAGCGTGTAGTCGCGTATACGCGATAAAAACACATTTCAATTTCTCACCCGAAGTCGCAAAAACGCAAAGGGAAAGGAGGGTGCACGACCAAACACGACACGGAGTTCGTATCAGCGAAACGGAGTCGCTAATGCGAAAAAAATTAAATATAGAAACACCTTTTCACGTCGGAGTACGATTCGATTACGTTGTTGAAAATTTAAAAGGACGCGACGCCGCGACGTTTTTCGGATATCATCGTTTCTGGAGTTTTTTACCTTTCCCCGCGTCCCCGGTCGTGGCTTTTTACGCTGACAAATCGTATCTGCACGTTTTAACGCGTTCAAGCATCCGGCGACGAGACGAGGAATATTTTTCACTTTAGCCGCAGCCGTCGCGTCGCGAACGCCAACTCGGGGTTGTTTTACATAGTCGCGAATTTCGTATGAATTATTAACGACGCCTTCGCCTTGTGCTGAAAACGTGGTGATGTTTTTGCTCGTGAGATGGTCTTTTTCATAAGCCGAAACGTACTCGGAGAGTTTCTTTTTTCTTGATTTTTCGTTCGAATATTTATTTATGGAGTTGACTCGATGTTGGTTGGTTCGCTTGAAAGGGATGAGAAGAGGTATAAGATGAGGTTTTACTTGTGTGTCGTTCCGAAGATCTTCAGCAATTTTACTGGATGACCACTCGTGATAGGTTTTAAATCGTCATCTGCGATCACTGAATGTACTCCAATCGAGATCAAGATACTCATTTTCGCCACCATTTAACCACTTTTGAAGGAACCCCTGCAAAGCGTACGTTTGCCAATTACAAACTATCACACACACTAGTCGGCTTGCACATGAAAAAATTCGCGATACTTAAACTCCAATTACATCGGTTTAATATCCATTAAACAGCGTATCGAGAAAACCTCGGTACATTTCCTCGTTCGAGCATGCCCTCCGTGCCCCTCCCCCTTCTTCTATTATCGGCCTCGCGTTCGTAAAAACTTCTTTACGAGTTCGCCGAGAAAACTTGCTCATTTTCGGAAATCTCGAATACTTATAAAAGCGCGTTTTGGCTTCTTAATTAAAAAAAAAAAAGTAAACTCGTTACTTTTTTTTCGTTTTCAAGAGCGCTTTATCGCGATCAAAAAAAATGGGAATTTCCTGTTTGGCCGAAATTACGCCTAATTTTACAGCGTAGCGGTCGATGTCGGTGTTTGATTCGACTCTTGAAAAAAAACGTTTTTTATAGACGATTTTTAAGTTCAGCGATACGGTTTCAAATTTTTTTCATTTAAAGGAGAAAAAATTGGAATTACAGAAAAACTTTAGCATTTTTTTTTTCAAGATTAATACCGATTTTTTCTCAAAAGTTTTTGTTTTATATTAATTTTTTCAAAAACGATATTACATTTTTTTCGAGAACGGAAATTTCTATCGCGTTTTGAACAACAATATAATCTTTTAAAAATTGGAGGCTTCGCCTCTGGCCGCATCGCAGCCCAACCCCATATTATTGATAATTAATGGCTAGTAATCCTTATTTTTTTAAATTTTTCCCGATGTAATTTTATGAAAAAAAAATAAAAAAATTTATATAAATTCTACGTTTTAACTTGAATTTATTTTACTTTTTAACATCTAAAAAAATTTAAAAAAATCGAAAAGTAACAATTGAGTTTTTATTTTTTTTTGTATGTATTAGTTTATAATTTGACAATTTGAACAATAGACAGTTTGAAACAAATGCAAACTAAAAAAAAAATTTCTATCATTATTTATATTTTTTTAAATTTTATGAAAAAAAAATGAAAAAATATCAGAAAATTCACACAATTTTTACGTTTTACCTCGAATTAATTTTATTTTTTAACGTCTAAAAAAATCAAGGTCAATTCCAGTCAGTTCGAGTCGGTTCGAGTCAATTCGAGTTGGTTCGAGTCGATTCGAGTCGGTTCAAGTCGAATCGAGTCGGTTCGAGTCGGTTCGAGTCGATTTGAGTGGGTTCGAGTCGATTCAAGTCGGTTCGAGTCGGTTCGAGTCAATTCGAGTCAGTTCGAGTCGATTCGAGTCAGTTCGAGTCGATTCGAGTCAATACGAGTCAGTTCGAGTCGGTTCGAGTCAATTCGAGTCGGTTCGAGTCGATTCGAGTCGGTTCGAGTCGATTCGAGTCGGCTCGAGTCGGTACGAGTCACTTTGAGTCGGTTCGAGTCAATTCGAGTCAGTTCGAGTCGATTCGAGTCGGTTCGAGTCAATTCGAGTCAGTTCGAGTCGATTCGAGTCAGTTCGAGTCAATTCGAGTCGGTTCGAGTCAATTCGAGTCGGTTTGAGTCAATTTGAGTCACTTTGAGTCAGTTCGAATTGGTTCGAGTCAATTCGAGTCGTTTCGAGTCAATTCGAGTTGGTTCGAGTCGATTCGAGTCAGTTTGAGTCAATTCGAGCCGGTTCGAGTCAATTCGAGTCGGTTCGAGTCAATTCGAGTCAATTCGAGTCGGTTCGAGTCAATTCGAGTCGGTTCGAGTCAATTCGAGTCAGTTCGATTCAGTTCGATTCAGTTCGAGTCGGTTCGAGTCAATTCGAGTCGGTTCGAATTGATTCGAGTCAGTTTGAGTCCGTTCGAGTCGATTCGATTTTAATTCGAGTCGGTTCGAGTCAATTCGAGTTGGTTCGAGTTAATTCGAGTCGGTTCGAGTCAATTCGAGTCGATTCGAGTCGGTTCGAGTCAATTCGAGTCAGTTCGAGTCGATAATTAAAATGTTTCCAACGTTTCGCATCGATAAAGTGCCAATTTTGTCAACCGAATTAAAATATCGGTAAATTTTTTATTGAATTTTTTTATTATTCGGTATTTGCTTTGAAATTTTGCTTACGAGCAGTTTAGAAGGAGACAATACACCTTGCAGTAATCGTTCATCGTGAAATTTCCGTAGTGACGTGTTTCGCCTACTAAGCTAGCGAATTAACTCTGTATGGTCGAACGGTGAAACAAGTTGCCTACTCGATTCGCCGTAAATACGACCGATAAACGCGTTGGTGTTAATAGATTTGCCTACGTGGAATGCCGTAAATAAAGTATAATTGCTGGTTTTGACGTCAGAACGCGGACGCGTACCGTGTAACGTTATAAATCCGCCAGAAGCTATTTTTAACGGTTTGCGGGTGACGGCGAAGGGTAATTATCTCGTTACAACGTGTAATCTAGCGTGTAACGCTGGTTTGAGGGACGAGGCGGCGGCGCGACGGCCACTTCACGAAGGTGTACGTAGTACGTAGCTACGTACGTGCCTTATTGAATATGTATAAAATGTCGGTAGTTCGGTGTTTCGATTATTTTTCGGTATTGCGAAATTGGAAATCAGATTACGTTTTATGGATACTATCACCGTCGTCGTATCTATCGAAGCGGAAATATAAATGTAGCTTTTCAAGGAGCGCAAATCCTACAGCGAGAGATTTTCGGTATCGTTCTCAGGCGGCAGGGAAAAAAAGGTAGATGTGGAATAAAACGAAAGAGGACGCGTTTACGACGCTAAATGAAAAGTACGCGCGAGCAAATGCTATAATGCTATTTGTTATTGTTATCAGTCGCCTTTGCAACGACGCCGTTCGCAGTTTGGAATTTAATTTATGCGAGAATTCTCGTTTCTTTCGCGAAGGTGTGTCGTCGAACCGAATCCGCGTGTTGATATTTTCGCCTTTCGTATCGCATCGCGTGGTTTTATCGTCGAATGATTTTAGCGTAATTGAGGACGCGAGAGTTGTTTTGATAGCGTCTCGAATGTTGTTTGGGGGTGTGGAGAGGGGGCGGATATATCGCTGCTTGGTTCGAATACGAAACGGTGTAACACGGTGACGCGATATTATTCAATTTCCCGGAGAAATGTGACGGTGCAACGGGAGCGATTTCGTAAATGCGGATAAGGTGTTATCTTCTATGAGGCGGAGTGGGAGATTTAGCATTTCACGAGGAATTCTCCTTTATCCGTGCTCAATTTAATCTATCTCGTCGTATTCTTTTCAAAATAATCACGTTTCGAAGCAATTAAGAGGAATCGATTTCGACGAGACTTGAAGTTTTTAGTAAAGACGTCAAAAAACCAGGTAAAGATCATTATGAAGAGGGGGAGGGGGTTCCGTTTTATTGCCACGATTAAAAATTATGAAAAAAAAAGTGAAAACGACAATTAAAAAAAATTTTTAAGTAAAAATTTACGACGCTGAACGAAGAAAAAAAATCGAAAAATGACAAAAAATAAAAGAAGTATAAAGTAACAAAGGTAAAAAATTCAAAGACAAACGAAAAAATAAAAAAATAAAACCAACGCGAAATTTTCTGCTGCTAAATTTGTTTACGTGAAAAAAAAACAGATTTTTGTGTCAACAATTTGAAAAAAAATTGCAGAACTAAAACAATTCTAGCGAGACGAGATTTTCTGCTAAAAATCAAATAGCTCCCTTAACCAATTTGGCTTTCAATGGAAACGAAACGCGTACATTTCACAATCCCTACAAAAGGAACATCTCCGCTAGACTCGTCTCTCTCGTCTATGCGTAAAAAAAATACTCGTGAAAAGAAAAGCTCGGCAGAGGCTGCGAAACGACACGAATACAATGTGCAGAGAAGCCGGAAGATTTTCGCTTCGCGGAATTTTCGTGGGCGCTTACACGAACGAATAAAAAAAGATAGTCGGCTTTTATCGTGGGGATGTCTAGATTCGTACATCATCGCCGAAAAGACGCTTACGATGTGCGTTTGAAATTCATCGTTGGTAATACATCAACTAAGACGTTTCACCTTAAGCCATTTAATAACGTCTAATGGACTAAAAAATAAGATTTCCAGTTTTCCTACCTTTCTCGCTTTTCATCGTTTTAGGTCGACTCTTTTTTTCGCTTTATTTTCATCTTAATACATTAGTCGACGAATTGCTTTTTTTTCTTGAGATGAAAAAAAACAGGTTTTTAGAAGCATCGGAAATGGTGTATTGGGGGCCCCTCCGTATTTTCTCTTCCAAAGAACGAGAAGCAATGAAATGATATGCTTCGGTGGGATAAAAGAAATATTTTTTTAAATCACCCTTTTCATGTTGGTATTGATTTGTTTTCAAATGATTGCTTTATCTGAGCTTTTTTATATTTATATCTATCTATTTATTTATTTATTCTCTTTGAAAATGCCAGCAATCCGATCTTTTGATTATAATAATATCATTATTTACACTTCAATTTTATTTAAAAGACTGCAACCAACATTTCAACTCTATTCCTCACTCCTCTTCACGAAAAAAATTCTCAATTGAAAAATAGCCAGGAATTTTTATCTTGAAAATTGAAGCGAACGGGGGCTGAAAGTTTGCAATATTGTGGACCACTAAGGGAGATTAAATCGCCATCGTCATTTTGCCTTCATTAAAATGTATTTTCAAAATTTTTTCTGTGTTCAACTACAAAGACGATGAGTGAAACTTTCAAAACTTCGGTTTTGGACGTCATGTTGACCCCCGAATATTTTTTTTTCAAATTTTTATCTTAACGAAGTCGTGGTAAAGAATTAAAAATAACTTCAAAATCGACTTTTTTGATCATTAAAAAAATCGTTAATAATTTTGCAACTATTTAGAACAAAAAACGTTATTCTTGATATAATATTTTTTCGGTGACGTCAACTCCTTTCAGGGGAAGGGGGCTCGGTTTAAAATTTTGAAACGCTTTCTGAGTGGCTCGGAATGGTTGAAATAATTTGAAAAAAACCATATTGTTCAGGTAGATCAGCCCGAATTATGACCTTACTGTCAAGTCATTTGATTGAAAATTCACTAAGATGGACATTTACGCTAAAGCCACATTAGTGAGGTTCACACCTCATACGCTGAAATTAGTTTCTAAAAATTGTTTAACCCGTTTTTAACGATTTTCGTCATTGAATAAAAAATTTACGAGGTTAAAGCGGGTCTACGGGTGTAGTAGGTGGCATAACTAATTTTAGCAGGAAAAATCACCAAAATTTTTGTAACTGCTGGGAAAATGTAAATTTTGTAACGTCGCTCTAGCTGTAGGACAAACAAGTGTATGTCTTACAAGGGAATTACTTGAACTTGAGGTGTCCGGCTCGGATTTGAACGGTAGTTCGATTTTTAAAAAAAGCATGTCAAAAAGCCCCCAAAACCAAAATTTTAGCTGCCCAAGTTAACTTTTTGATTTTTGACGAATTTTTGAAATTTGAAAATAACGAAATTTTAATTAAAAATAAAGAATAAAAAAAAAACTAGAAAAATAATTTTAAATCACGAAAGAAACGTTTTCCCCATAATTCGAACCCGTTGAATCCGAAAATCGCATCGGCGAGCCGTTCTGGAGCTTCCAGCGCAATTTCCATTTTTCTCCAGGAACTTCGAAGTGCTCCAGAAGGCGTCCATTTGAGATTGGGCAGCTAAAAACTTGGTTCTCTCTTATTCTCAACCTACTGAACCGACTTGATTACATTTCCGGAAAATTTAAGCCGAACACCTCGAGTAGGTTTTTCCAGGACAGGTTTTTTCATAGCAAAGCATTACGAATTGAAAAAAAATCCGTTTTTCGTCCACGCATATCGGAATCGAATGAAAAATAGTTTTCCCCCTAATTCGGACCCGCTGAATCCGAAAATCGCATCGGCGAGCCGTTCTGGAGCCTACAGCGCGATTTCCATTTTTCTCCAGGAACTTCGAAGTGCTCCATAAGGCGTCCATTTGAGATTGGGCAGCTAAAAACCTGGTTCTCTCTTATTTCCATCCTACCGAACTGACTTGACTAGATTTCCGGAAAATTCCAGCCGGACAGCTCGAGTAGGTTTTTCCAGGACAGGTACGGCTCGCCGATGCGATTTTCGGATTCAGTGGGTTCAAATTAGGGGGAAAACGTTTCATTCGTGATTTAAAATTATTTTTCTAGTTTTTTTTTATTCTTTATTTTTAATTGAAATTTCGTTATTTTCAAATTTCAAAAATTTGCTAAAAATCGAAAAGTTAACTTGGGCAGCTAAAATTTTGGTTTTGGGAATTTTTTGACATGCTCTTTTCAAAAATCCAACTCCCATTCAAATCCGAGCCGGACACTTCACGTAGTTCCCTTGTTAGGATATGATATCAAAAAATTGTCTAATTTGATCAACAACTGAAGTTATGAGATCTTGGAAACCTCAAAATAAAGTCCTCTAAGTTAAATTTTTTATAAAATTGAGCAATATTTTGATATAGTATTCTTAAACATACACTGATTTGTCTTACTGAGCGATATTCCACACTTTTAATTTTACCGGGCAGGTACAAGAATTTTAGTGCTTTTTCCTGCAAAAATTGGTTATGTAACTTATACCCGTAGTCCCGTTTTATGAGCTAAACCCTTTTGCAAATTTTCGACACACCCTTTTGTGTTTTCTTTAAATCCGACACTACTCAGTACTTTTGCTATGTTTAAAAATTCAAAAGTTCAGGTTGTAGGATTATTGCGAAGAGCGTTGAATTCTTGGTATATACCGAATTTCAGCTTTTCTTCGTATTTCGCCCATTGAAGCGCTGCGTCGTCTGCTTTGATATAAATTCCAAGTCTTCGTTCGAATTTCGACTTGCTTTTTGAGCGAAGTATACGTTCGCTACATATATATCCGTTTACGGTGGTATACACGTCATTAAAAAATAATTACATCACTCGTGTGTACGCGCGTTCGCAATGTTGGCCTTTTTTTTTTCTAATTAAAAATTTAAAAAGTCGTTTTACCGTTGTAATTTTCCCGCCGAGTACAGTATTTGTAAGTACGGTAGCTCGCGGTGTATCGGATAACGAAAATACGGGGTAGAAAAAAAAACACCCTCGCAGGAAACCTACCCGGCGAGTAATTACTCGCCACGAAGCGAAATATCCGACGATAGCCGTACTAAGTTGTTAAAGAGGGGCGGCGCGGCGGCGTGGCGGCGCGAGAACGACGGCGACGTACACGATGTAAAATTAAACGCGGTATTAAAAATCGAAACATGCATAGGTGGATTTGCGAGCGGCAACGGGTTCGGAATTTGAGCAAAAATTTCTCCAAAATGAAAACCGCTTTTAGATTTAAATTCGCCTTTATGTCGGTTTTGGGAATTATACGTACGATATAAGCCCCGGCATCGGAAACGAGAAGCGGCGCGGCGTCGGGGCGCGACGAATTTACATAGAGGTGTTTTAAAAGTTTTATTTAAAGCCGGCGGTTTTTCCAGCGTCGAGCGGTAACGAAGAGGGTGTAATGCGGCGTAAATGGGGCGACGCTACTGGCGCGAGGGAGACCAGAAACGGCGCATTTTACAACCGGCGGTATTTACATTGTGTTGTTTTGAAAATTCTGCGGTTTAGAAGTCGCTGCAGGATGCGGGGTGGTGTACGCGTGTGTTCAACATGTTCAGCGTAAATTTTAAGATTTACGTGCCTGTATCGATGTAAGGGAGTTGATTTTTTTTTTAGCCGCCAAGACGACGACGTAGTGTGCGGAAACGCGCGCGCATTTCCTTTCTCGACACCTTGTACAATATTTATGGTAACACGTCGACGTAAAACGAGAGGAAACATTAGCTTAATAGGTTGCCTTTTTAGTTTTTACGTGGCCTTTTTATTCCCCTTTTACTTCCCCCGCAAAGGCGACCTGTACTACTCGTGTATATGGAAAACAATTACGATAATTATACGTGAATTCGTACTGAATGAAGGCGCAGTAAAGGAAATTGCCGTGGGGGGGGATTACGGTGTTGCTTCCTCGATTCTCTTTCTCTCTCTCTCTCCCTCGAAGCCTGCGACTTGGCTCGATGATTCGACATCGTGACCGTGTTTTGTAATGCCGTAAGTTATAAAAATTCACCCTTTTTTGCGTACTTTTGGATTATTTTTTATTAAGTGAAAATACGACGAGAAATATTGCCTCAAATAGATGTTATCTACGTAGGCTTTTAAACCATTATAATGTACTCGAAAAGTATAAAATAGAAAGTAACGATAGTACGCGTACGTAGTTCACTTAAGAACGGTTAAAAATGACGTCCTTTATTGGTACATCCTTTCTTTGCAGCGGTATGCCCCCTCCTCTCCAGGAATACATTATGCCCAAGGTTCCGATTCGTTAACGTCGAAGTGAGCCAACATGGGTATCACTGCCTGGTTTTTTTTGTCAAGCACGAATACATCATTACTTTGTGTATGAGAAGTAATACACAGAGCGCGCTGCAACGAAGTGTTGAAAATACGTTTTGATCATTTTTAAGGTTCTAAAGCTCATTTTTTCTCACTGATTTTCAGCTCTTTTCAACGTTTTACAAGTTTGCATTAAATTTATCTCTAATTTAAGTCAGAAACACAAATATTTTGTAAGTCTCGAGTTTGTAGAATTTTTTCTTCTTTTTAATGATTTAACAACGATAATTTTGTTGATGAATTTTAAGTTACATTGAAATATTCACTATTAATCAAAAATTATAATTATAATAAACTTCGTTTAAAATAGATAAGCATCTCAATGTAAAATTTTTGACCAGCGATTTTTTTCATCTGTGAAATTTATTTAGTTCGCAGGCATGACACAGCAGTCAATTAGCGCCACTGTCGCATGTTTTGTTTCTTTTTTTTATATTTGTTTTGTTTATTTTTATTTTCCCAAAATGTAACCCGTCCTTACCTTTTGCTCTGCCCTGCTCTGTAACACTGAAAACAATATCATTTTCTAAGATGAAGACAATGGAAACTGTAGCTAACCAAAAATATATTTTATTCGTTAAAATAGTGGCGCTGATGGTGTCATGCCGGTGAACTAAAACTAGAGTGTTTATTGGTCCATATGAGATAACCGGCCGTGCTATTAATTATTTTATGATCATGTTAGTCTGTTGGCATTTATTTTAGTACCATTGATACACTGTTGAAAAGATGAAAAAATTCTGAAAATTCAAGATTTACAAAAAATTGAGAGTTTCTGGCTAAATTTTGAATTAATTTGAACAAAAAGTAGCAAAAAATTGAGAAAATCTGAAAATTAATGAGAAGAAAATGAGCATTGAAACCGTAAAAATGGTCAAAATGTAATTATTTTTATATCAAAAAATAGGAAATTTAATTTTCTTCAAAATTATAAGAGATGAAAAATTTTCCAAAGTCCTTTTGTTTTCGAGTAAAAATTTAAAAACTACATTTCCACTCATATTACAGTTGAAAATCAGAATGAAAGACTTCATTCGCAATGTACCAAAAAAGCGAAGATTTTTACCCATCAAGTTAAACCGGCCACCGCGCACTAGCGGAAGATGCACGCTTACGCGTCCACCGCGTTAACTTACAAAAATGCGAGTTACGCGTAGTCGTAGATCTTCCACTAGTACGCGGTGGCGGGTATCGATTTAACGGGCGAATGTTCGCGATGCTTCGATGTTTTTTTACCGAAAAATCATAAGATTTTTTTTGTGCATCGCGTTTGGATTTTTTATTTATTATTAATATTTAAAATGCTTAAAAACGTGTTTTCATTTTGAAAAATGTTGCCCCTCGATTTAACCTTAAAATTGGGACCTAAGGGAGGTTTTTAAGGAGTTTTTGTGTGATCCCAACCTCAAAAATTGTATTTTTCGGTTTATAGATGTACACTGTACAGTACATAGATGCACTCACTCGTAGTATGATATTTTTTTGTAAAATCACCTTTTTTCTAAGGGAGGTGGAATCTCGGTTGATAATTTTGAAACACGTTTTGAGGAGGTTAAAGTGATTGAAAAAAATCTGAAAAAATACATTTTATTTAGGTAGACAACCCCCCCCCCCTATGACCCTATTTTTAAGTCATTCGGTTGAAAATTCGCTAAAAGGAACATTTATGCTAAAGCCACATTTGTGGTCTCACCCTCTCACCGTCAAAAAATACTCTAGTATATTCCCCCCGAAGCCTTTGTAGCAACTTGCTAATTATTTGATACTTTCGTTACCGTATGTACTCATTTCTGCAAACATCATTACCACCACACGTCTCCACCTCTCTCATGCTCTTCTCTACGGCAAAGAAATTAAATCGAGTACGCGAGCATACACATTCGGTTGATACCTCCTTCTCGTCGGGTAAACTCGTTAACGTGTCGTTGCGCAAATTCGCGCATTCACGACACCTCGCGGCTTCCTCAACCCTTCAACCCTGTTACGTCTCGTTGAAGGAAAAAGCCAGCGTTATTTTTATAACAATGGTAACAGCTCCTTTGCCGTGCAATATACACGAAACGCTGCTGCTTCGGTTAAGCCCGCGGGAATCTGAAAAGTTAACGCCGGAGATTCCGCGGTGGTCGGTGCAAATTTCGCGATACTGGTAATGTTAATTGCTCTCATTGTTGGGAACGAGTTCAGAAGCGGGTAGTGGGAAACATACGCGATAGTTCGTGTATGAAATTTAATTTCACCGACGATGATACCGAATCCTTGAATATATTCGAGCTGCGTTATTATTCAATAGTCTGGTTATGATGTAACTTTCTTTTACCCTTTTGTTTTCATTTTCCGCACATTGAATGATATTTTAAAAAATAAAAATCTTCCTTTGCACAGCTCAAATCGATTATTTTTGCGTGAAATTCCGCCACATCATAATCTCGCAAAATCGAATCCCAATTTACCACGTTGATAATCCGATTGTTCGTTTCGTATAAAAAACGAATCCCACCTCGACTCCGAGGCCCGATCTGTCACCAAACCTCAGCGACACAACGCAGCGAAATCCACGACATGTTAAACTCCGTCCCGACCTCTTCGCCGTGCAAAAATCGATTATAGACCTCGACGAAAGTTTAACAAATACATTCGACGTTTTATTTTCGAACTCGATACGTACGTAAAAACGTCGCGTTTTGCCTCTTTCTAATACTTTTTCGCCTACGCGCGTTTGTAAAAAAAGAGCTCGCAAAGTGAAGCTAAAAAACGCCGATTCTGTTTGGTATTCCGACCTAACACCGAATTATCGTGATTTCTAGACGTGTCAGCTATCGACATTCGTAGTATTCGTTTCAGTCGACAGATAAATTGTAACTTATCGTTATTCTCGCTTTCGCGAGCTTATTTCAGGCCTTTTCTCGCGGAAACTTCGTACGTTCAAAGGTCGCCATATGAGAAAGACGAATGGACATCGAACTCGCTAGCTGGCCATGCGAAAATCTCCATTTCCTCGTCCTATGAGAACACCCACGCTAAGTTTGGTTAAAAATAGCGAAAACTTCTCGAACTGCGTTATTCCACTTGTACGAAAAATATCGCAAGGTGTTGTTTTTTTTCCCCTTCCAAAAAAATACCGTTATCGCGATCTCCGAACGAGTTTGCTATTTCGCAAAACTTTATTACTTTTTGGCTGATAAAATACTCCTTTTTTCGCGCCTTCCGACGAAACGAAAAAAAAAAACGGAATTTCAAATATCATAAAACCGCGCGCGTCTAAACGCGACGAATAAAAGTACAGGAAAAAAAGAAAAAGAAAACTTATTGCAGGTGTTGTTTTGAAATACACGAAATAAAAATCTACAATGAAAAAAAAAAGAAAGCGGTGAAAAATTCGAAATAAAGGACCTCGAAAAGACGAACGCAGTTTACGTTTATAACTGAGATAATTTTGTTAAATGCCTTTTCTTTTATCTAATTAGACTCCGGTAATAAATTCGCCGATGAATTATTCAAAAGTTTGCGTAAATTATTAAAAAAAACTACGTAGAGCGAAGATAAAGAAAACGAAGAGAAGAAAAAAAATAATTAAAAAATGAATTTAAAATACCCGAGAGAACGTCAGAGTAGATTTTTACTTGGTCGCCACGCTTATGAATTTTCCCTCTCGTCCCCTCCTCGACTGTTTTGCATTGGTAGGTTAATACGATCAGATTACCAATTTAGATTGTGTTTAAAGGCTATAGGCAGATTACCATAAGCGATTCCCCTCAGGGTCCGGATTTTGATGATATTTGGGTGGTAGGTGGGTACTATCGAGAAACGTTCATGATCAAAATTTCAGCTCCCCCTTCGCCACCGTTTTCGAGAAATAATTTTTTTTTTTTGAAAATCAGTTATGAATTTTTTCCTCGGATTTAAGTTGACGGAATCAATCGAAATTTTACTGCATGGTAGACCCTTATAAGGGCCTTCCATGAAAAAATCAACAACCCCCCACTTCAATTTTTTCCCCTCCAAATGGGCGTTTTTGACATGATTTTTTTTAAACTATTTATCTCAAGTGGCACAACTTTTTAAACTCATTTTTTCGATGTATTATCGACCCCTAAATATCATATATTTTTTTCAAAATTTTGCCTCCCCGAGGTCTTGGTCAAAAATCACAAAAACCGCGCGCGAGCGTTGACCGAAACTTCCCACTAGGCGGTAGCGCTTCGTTCACCGTTGCGTACGGCACCGCGTTTTGCTTGTAGTAACATGCCTTAAAGCAGCAACGCGCGTAACCGTAAACGAGGCGCTACCGCACAGTGAGAAGTACCGATTACCGCGCGCGCGTTTCAGCTCATCGTTAAATAATTTTTTTTTACATAATCTACTGATTTTTGGGTTATGGATCATATAACATTTTTTGTTTGAAATAATTCCAAGATTAATTTGCGATTTTTTTGCCGTCGAAAAGTCGATTTTTGTACGGTGTTTTTTGCCTTGCTTCGCATTTTGCAAAAATCTACTTTTTCGACGGCAAAAAAATCGCATTTTGTGGTTTTTGACCAAGACCTCGGGGAGGCAAAATTTCGACAAAAATATGATATTTAGGGGTCGATAATACATCGAAAAAACGAGTTTAAAAAATTGTGCCAGTTGAAATAGATTAGTTTAAAAAAAAATCAAGTCAAAAACGCCCGTTTGGAGGGGAAAAATTGAAGTGGGGGGTTGTTGATTTTTTCATGGAAGGCCCT